>PNEQ01026159.1:0-28787 GCA_003012365.1 Medauroidea extradentata | reverse complement strand
ATACTCAAAGTAATTTCCAATACTTTTGAATGTGTATATACTCAAAACGGGCAAACGCACGCATATTATGCAACCAAATATGCAACTTGGCGGCGAGAACCTAACTCTGATGCCACCTGTTGGTGGAGTTTTGAACTGTCTGAAGCGCGGAGCAAGCTGTATCGACCATGGCGATTCGAGGTCGACTATAGCGTCACATTATTCTCGCGCCAATGGAGTCTAATTATAATGTATGTATGAATGTCAATAAGATCATAAGTAAATATTTTGAAGTGTATTAAATACAGACAGGTCGAGTTCATCATATGTTCTTTCACTAATGTTGTATTCAAATAGGAAAATACACGGAACTATGTACAATAAATCGCTACCAACCATACAAGCAGTAAAGTAACTATTGTTAGTGGTGATGTATATGCAGTAACGGCTAGTGATTTTTTTCAAAGGTTAAATCTTTAGTGCTCACTTTATTCCGAATGGCCTATACCGAACTTTTTGGTTTACAATCAACACAAATCAAAACTCGAAACATAACATTTAATGAATCGTGAAGAAATTCATTTCTGGGAGGAGAAGGAAAATACATACTGCTTGATAGTATGGTATGGTATAGACTGGAATATGTTGCCAAAGAGAAGGATTAATATATGGAACTTGAGGTGCGGGAACAGAAAAAGGTGCAAAGAGGGTAACGGGATGGGTGAATAGTAGGTGAAGAAAGCAGCGGTATGATGGGGAGGATGAATGGATATATAGGCCATCTGTAATGTTGAAGGAAATGGGATGGAGTACACTATAAGACAGAAGAAGAAATGAAAGTCTGGTCAGGATGTTCATACTTGTGACTAGAGAGGGAGGTTGGGGAGGGTTAAATTGCCGCCTAGCTAAGGGAGGGTATGGGGGAGAGTAAACACCAGTGAGAAGGTTCAAGTGGAGTGGAAGAGAACGAATTGGCTAGACAGTCTATGCTTGTGAGATCGGTGAGAGGAATATTTTACAGACGGTTTTGGAAGGTTCAGGAGGGGTTTGGGAATGGTAGCCTAGAGAGGCAGGCAAGAATTGGTCTCGCTACATGGCGACATACCAATTGCGAATATCTGTTTATTTGTATAAGGTCGAGGCTCTTAAATAGGGCTAGGGTGAGTGGCATAGTTGTTTACAATTGATGTAGTTGACATGTTATATGCATGGTTCTTGTAGTAATACGAATGTAGTATTTATTTTTATTAATTTGTATATATAAATGTATGCTTATTTGCATATGTTCAGACATTTACCAGTAGTCCTATAAACATAACCTTAACTTACAAAGTCTTACACAGTGTACTATACACAAAACTGAGGTAACGATAACTACACAGAACTGAAATGCATAATATGTATATTTTATGTCTGCATATGTTTACTTAAACGTTTTTAAAATTTATATATTTGGATTGTGAGCCAATTACTCGCTACCTGCACATTTTCGTCAATTGTTTTCATCCTGTATTTACGATTTATTATCGTTCCTAAATTATTAAACGATAGAGAGAGGTATTTATATGCTTTACATGCCACATAGACATACACAATGCATAGTAAGCTATGTTTTTCGGTTAATATCGGCACATAAATGTAATTATCCCTAACCAACACACTGCCACGCCCCTTTGTTTTGACGATGGAAAACATGGCCGACACAAGTTCAATTGGGCTTCAGCCAGAAAGCGCTTCTGCCCCTCTATGTTTACTATATATCTCGTTGGTCTGGACTCGAAGTTTTACACTACCCTACATAACCCGAGTAAGTTAATAAACTTCTTGTGTTGTGTTTTTATACATTACGTGTTATGATTTATTAACGATAGGTTTTCATTTTAGCTAATTTATGTTAGAATGGATAAATAAACAGTACTCTTATTAAAAACCATTATTGTCGCTTTGAATGAATAGAGATTAGAGAAACACATGGAACAGCCACGCCTGTCTTTTGTTAGTCCAATCATAAGATCTTATTGGTGCAGTGTTGTTCATTTCAGCCAATCACAAGGGAGCTGGCAGTGCTGTTTGTTTTATTTGCCGCCTCGCTAGACGTCCATTTTTGTTTTGATTACCTTACGTTTTGCCGTGTTGTAGTGAGTGAAAATGGTAACAAATAGCTAAAGGAGATCAAGACATGAATAAAATTATTGAATGTTACGCCTACTAAACACATACCTATCTTTTTTGGCAGTTATGTTTTATAATAGCAGATATACTAGCCAAGGTAAACTCTACTGTTATTATTCCTATCCCACATACGCCAATAACCTAGAAAATTGTTATATAAAAATTCGGTTCTTACGACAACTCGTAATTACGTCAATTTTTTGTGCCGTTACAAACGCTCGTAGTAACGGGATTCCACTGTATATGTGCTGTTTCTAACTCCAGATACTCAGACTGACAATTGTATAACATAACAAATTACCTTAAGGCCCTGCTACATAGAGACGGTGAGATTGTCGCTGTCGTGCTGTTGTCGGGTCGGCGTCGTTCATTTCCTTGCAGCGTGCTACAATGAGAGTCGTTGCTTTGCTGGTGAGTTTAGTTCCCGCAATCCATAACAGATGGCAGCTCAATCGCCAGTTGTGGTTTTCTTTTTATATTTGCAAAATTTAGTTGCAAATGGTGCAGTAAATACTTTAAAATAAGTTCAATACAAATCGTAGTGGACGCGAATAGAAACTTTTCACTTTAAATTGGCTCGTAATTTTCGTGGCGCATATATATGGCTAATCAAAAAACTGAAGTGGCCATCTGATGATCGCGAGTCGGTGGATTGTCGGCGAGTTGTCGGTGAAAGATAAAAGTTGGCCATCTCCACCGTCCCCGACAACAACACGACAACGACTCTGACGTCATGGTCACATTCTCCAATCAGATGGCAGAATGGCAACGACTGGTCACCGACCGACGACTCACCGTCTCTATGTAGCAGGGCCTTTAACATCATTTGGCATTGATATTCTTAAATAGTCTCATTTTTATTACGTTTGAATGTGTTTATCAGAAAACCATATTTATTGCTCATGACTGAACTCTCTTCCAAGCGAAACTGTAAAAACCTAACTCTTGATGCCACCTGTCAGTGGAATTAACTAAGTTTGTAGCACGGAATGCTAGCAGCAATGTGTAATCATCAGATGATGTTCAACAGCCTAGTTGCACCACAAAAATAATTGTATTCTATATACTTGTGTATAGTATGTACCACAATTTTTGCAACACATCCCAGAGAAAAAAAATGTAAGGGTCTTGGAAGTATTTTAAAAAATCTTTGGAGTATGAGAGAGTGAAGCAGCACGAGGGAGGGTACCGTGGAAGATCCAGGGGCAGAGGGAGGAAGGAGACGTGGCTGAAAGCAAAGAAAAAAGAGAGTAAAGATAACGTTCACACTGGCTAGAGAGTGATGGTGGAGAAGGTGGAGGAGAGCCACGTGGGATGTGGCTTGTCTCTCAGTTTTCCTGCAGCTATCTATAAATAACTTGCCAAGGTCACTTGCTGCCTGCCAGGGTGTGTGTATGTGTGCATGTATGTGGTACGTGCACCTGCATGACCACACACACACACTCTCTCTCTCAGTTTGCTTTCCTCTTCCATCATGTCCCAGAGATAAGGAGATAACAGCTTGCTAGGACAGCAGCTTACTTTTTTATTTGTGTGACACTTCTCCCCTGGTAAAAAAAAGAACAGTGTCACCCTTTTTTCTTTTTATCCTCGTCGAACAATCACTGATCACGAGACTTCAAAATTAACTTCTCATTATGCTTCATCGCACCACCCACTGACTTTTGTTTCTGCTACCTCAAATCGTTGAGTAGCATACTTTATAACCGACAGTTTAAACCTACCTGTGTAAAAGCTAGTAAACTTCTGGCCATCATCAGACAAGTTTTAAACCATATATTGTGTAAACACTGAGTAACACGTTGAACAGAAACGTAAATAAGGACAAACAAAAAAAATTAGGGTTTTAGCAGCGATAGTTACAGCAGAGCGAGCAGGGAAAGGGAGGAGAAAAAGATAAAAGGAAGCGTAATGATGGAGAAACCCAGCAGTGAGAAACATTCTCTCTCTTCTTCTCACTCTTGAAATACATAATTTTACAACTACAACTCCGCCTTCTTCCCCACTCCCGCCACATTTTTCCACTTTTTTTGCCTCTGAATTTTTATCAGTTGTTTTGGATTAAAAGTGCCCGCTATACATAAGTAAAGGCGTTATGTTTCATTTTTTATTCTACAGTGTTAGTATGGGAAAGGGGAAAGTAATAAATTGCAATAACTGCGTAGTAAATATGTACATATTTGCAGTAATTAGGTATAAGTTCGAGAAATTAAATGAAGACTAAGAAATGCTTTTTCCTTTACATGTGGTTGGTGTTGTACAAATATTCTTGAATATAGATAATTAAGTCTGAAACAGCTGCAGGATATACTATATTGAGAAAGAAGAATTGCTTTGTAGTTCTGTTGAAATTGGTTGTGAATACTTTATTTTATATAGGAGATCTATACACATAAGTTTCAATGACTAATCAATAAAGTGACTAAAGCTTCAGGACAAATACCGAGCTATCGGCAGAAGGGATGTGCTGTGCTGCTCGCTCAGGCCTCACCAGATTGCAGTTTGACAAACACATCATGCAGCATCTTGTTGCACAGAGCAGCGTAGGGGTTGAGCTGAACAAGCTGCATCTTGGCAAATTGGCTGCCGAGCTTGCATGCAGCTTCGAAGTCTCTGCGTGCATCCTCGTCCCTCCCCTCTTTGCGGTGGATGATACCTCGCTGGCACAGAGCCTGGCATGCCGTCCTCCCCGAGTAATTGCTGAGAGTGATTGCACTGTCCAGATCTGCAAGTGCTCCTGGAAGGAAAATTTCAGTGTCGCACTAGCTTAAAGTAGGATACAGTATCTCTTATGCTAAAATATAATTCAGTACGTAAACCAATTTAATGAAGATATTTTTTCCTCTACTAGCTGATTCCGTTAGTCTGGTGTTCCCATACAATGCTTGAGTACCTATAACTGGGGTTACTTTGTCTCACTAAGCTTATTAACATTAGGGTAATTTGGTGAAGAAATAGATAGCTGAAGCAGAGTGCTTAAAAATACTTTATTGAGCAATTAAAGTTTGAAATTTTGTTCTCTAGTTGACATGACAAGCAACATCTTGAGTGGGCCAAAGTCATCCCGATTTACAGTAACTTAATTGATTCTGTGAGCAGGTTTGCTTCATCAAGAAAGCTGATGGATAGTAACAAAACTCTCCTCTAAGATGGGCGGTCCAGGAATGCATCTGGGGATTGTGTCCATCCCATCACATGCACAGAAATAATCAAATGAACCTGGAGTAATAAATTAGATTGGTAGGAGATGCTCTGATCTGGACAGGGAATCTGGAACCCATCCTCTTTATTCCAGTTATTACTTTGCTTGCCAAGCCTGCCCTAGTGATTCCCTCTGTCATGATATCCACTCCCCCTTCTGTTTAGTATGACCAGTAGGTGACATGGATACCGTAGTCGGTCCGAACCTCTGGCTATCCGAATTCTCCTTTCTACCAGTTGAAGTCCGGTCCCTTTGAATTCTTTATCAACTGTCGTCACTTAGGCTCTGCTACAGGACACTGAATGATGTGAGTGACAGTGTCATAGCATATGTTTGGAGCAGGTCAACAGTGGGATTCATTGTTAACATAATCGAGGGAATAATGGCAATTCACTTCCAGGTGTCTGTAGCTTGCTGTGCTGCCACATTAAGTCAAAACAACAGTATGAGTGCCCAGGCCATGCCTGGTATCACACTGCCACTATGACACACCAATCAGTAAGGGCATGGTTTGAGTGTGTGTGACTTGCAGACTATAGCGTGCTTTGTAACACTAAAAGCCAACCCTGCTTGGTGTTGGTCTGAGACTGGAATGGGTCAGCTTCACAGCTATGTCACGAAGTCTGACTACTCTGTGCTTTTCTGGGGAATTATTGACATAGGGATAATGGAACAAATCTGAGGATAGTGTCAGGTGTAGCCCAAACAACACTTATATTTTTGTTCTTGCCTCCCAGCTCTACAACCTCAAAATCATCTTGCAGAGATGTCTTGCAACCATTTATAATTCCCAACTCGTTGGTTACGCTTACATTGTGTCTAGCACAAAGTACAGCTGCAGACAATAATGCTTGTTGATGTCCACTGTTTTTAAATTTAAAAAATATAAGAATGTTGGAAAGACTGGTAACTATAACATTTGCATCCTGTCCGCACTGGTTCGTATACCACCTCTCGTTCCTTGTGCACTGTCCTACATGGCCACTGAAGGTTGGACAGCCAGAGAAGGGATGTTGCCCTGCTATCAATCATACTTGTCATCCCTCTTGTATTGGCATACTCTCAGCTGTGGGGGCCGCAATGGCCGAATGGTCAAGACCATTCGTCTCCCACCAAGGCGATCCGGGTTCGATTTCCGGCGGAGTCGGTCCCCAGATTTTCTCATGTGGGAATCGTGCCGGACGATGCGGTTGGTCGGCGGGTTTTCTAGGGGATCTCCCGTTTCTCCCGCCATTTCATTCCGGTGCTGCTCCATACTCCCCTCGTGTCATCCTTCACCAGCGCTGAAGACCTTGATTTTAAGCGCTGACCAAAATCTCTCTCTCTCTCTCTCTGTGCTGTGGACTAGCAGGATGTGTAGCAGTATGCTGGGGGCACATGTGCAACTAGTGTACCAGCATTTGTTAGTTTGAAATAAGGCTGCAATGATTCACTGGTATGTTATGTTGTACTGCTGCTGAGAAAGAAATTGATTGAGGTCTTGATATGGAATTAGATATACGTACTTGAAAATTATTACAAAAAAATGTATGTGGTTATTATATTTAAAACAATTTTGTTTCTTAAATCACACTTGTTAGGCTATTACTTTACTTGTCAGTGTTAACTTTTGAGAGAATGAGCTGAAACAAAAAGTATAAATAGAAGATTTTGAAATACATACATAGTGTAGTAGTATTATTACAGTTTGATCTGTAGACTGGATTGTTGATATGTGGAGGAAATAACACAACCTTTACATTATCCATTTGAGGACTAGGGATGTGGAACTACAATTGTCAACAAACAACATACATATATATATATATATATATATAGGTAAATGTGCATATCATCCTCACTGGTTTAGTTTTTTTGAGCCACCCATACTACCCCAAACTGTAAGGGCTGTCCTTAAAATATAATAGTCTAAGTTTGCTGCTAATGCCTTAGCTTTAGGTCTTACAAGTGTTACAATTAAAGAAAGGTTATTTGTCTGGTTCCTGTCTGAACTATTTCACGCACTTACTGACATTGGAATAATCTGGTCCCCTCTCACTTTCTCTCTTTGCTGCTGGGATAATTTAGGCTGTTCAGAAGTGTGTCGTTATTATGTAATTATATTGACAGTTTGTTCTGTAAAATTCCTGTACATATTTGCCTAGGTCAAACTTATTTGATCCTTTTTCCCCCCTTTTCTATAATAACAGCTACTTATTCTGTAAACATGAGTATATTTTGTACTGAAAACATTTAAGTTTCAATTATTACATAGTGACAATCCTGGCCCCGTCACGGTATAAGGTTAATCAAAATGATTCAAATCATGTCATGACTGGATTCGACCAACGTAATATAAGACTGTCACATCGATAGGATTATGTACTAAAAGGACAGTTTGATATTTAGATAGAAAAATAAATAATTTCCATATTAAAAATGTATAACACCTGCAAAGTTTTCGTTTGGAAAATTGGTCATATTGTATTTTAAATTGTGAACATTTCTGTTCACACTGTCTTTGTTTTTTAACACATTTGAAAATTGGCCACAATGGTAAATATGGCTGGCTTGAAGTTAAACACAAATGTCAAGTTTAAAACAAAGTGGAAATGGTGTGTATATGTGTATTGCACTGCATTTGCAGTTGATTATAAAACACTTTTCGTTAGTTTATTATCTAATACCTAATTTACATGATATTTATGTGTTTTTAGTGTTAACAAATTATAGTAGTTTTGTAATTATGTCAGTGTATTTAGTCTTAACTTTGTAACATTTTCCTGTGTAAATGGTAAGCAGTGAAATAATGCATTACATTTCTGTAGTGTAAATGATTGCAATCCCTCAACCAGCTAAGAATGTTCCAAGTTTAGCCCGCAGTAAATAGTTCCTAACAAAAATAAAATGAAACAGTTTTTTATGATAAGTTTGGTTAATATAACTTAGTACAGTAGTTTACGAAAAAAGAAAGGTTATTCTGGGTAGAGTGGAATTTTAACTTGGGGTAGTTAACTGTGTTATCGGAGTGAAGTTCTCTGTTGTTGAAAACATGAATGAGCTAACTGCTATCCCTAGCAAGTTACTTTTCATAAACACAGTTGTAAGTCAATACCTACCTGCAAAGTGCAAAATTTACACAAGAAATAATCTAATTTTAATATTAATACCTAAGTTTATAGTACTGGTGCCCACTTGAAAATCTCACTCTATGGACTGAAAACTAATACATATTGTGTAATGGGCGTTGATACTTTATTTACTCTTTAATAATAGCTATAACATAATATATTTTGCTTTTATGGCAAAGATGTTCAAATGAAAGAAGCACTGGTCATAAAATTAGAACTTACTGTATACTGTTAACATAGTAATTAAAAATATAAAAATGAGAAAGTATTTTTTCTAGTTATGTAGATGAAAGTGAAGTAGACAGGTTGCTGATAGTCATGCTGACAAGAAAAATACATTTAGTCTTGCAAAAAAAAGGGGGGGGGGGACAGCATACTGTGCACATAAAGTCCATCCCATATAAGAATTCCGTATTTTGACACCCGATGCAACCAATATTTGAACCGCATTCCAGAATAACATACCATTGAAAACAATTGGGGAGAATTTTGTTACTGCTGATTTCACTGATTCAGTTATCTCCGCGTCAGCAGCAGTTCCGAAACTGCTAAGAAGACTATAAGTCGTTTTCATGGGCTTTTGTGTGAGCATCCTGTGTGAGTTTAGATGAGTACTGAGATTACTGCAGCTGCAGAGGTTGTATAATGTCAGTGAAATAAATTATGAAAGGAGTTTTAAAAATGAGTGAAGAACTTATGGATATTATGAAGGCTTGGTGATATAATTACAGGATTTATATGGCTGTGGCACATGCACAAAAAAGTAATACGCACAAGGTCAATATAACTATATGTGGGTGTATATAAATTATATTAATATACATACTTATTAATAGAAGAGGTTAGAACGACCATGCACTCATAAATTACCCAATTGGATATAGCACAATTTAATCAATTGTGTTTAAGCTAAATTGGTTCTTTTAAATCACTTGATTTACTTTATTGTTTATATTTACAACCTTTGTATTTAAGTATTGCTGAACGTTCAAAACTATTCTCACTAAGCAAACACTATTTTCACTGACCACTGAAACTGTCCCGATACTGCTCGTGGAAGCTCGGTAATCTCAGGGATTTCAGCTGTAACGGAATGCAGCCTGCGAGTGTGAGCTTTTCGTGTGCGTGTGTGATTTTTATTAGGTTTAGTTGTAGTATTCTGTACGTATATTAAAATATTGCAATGCAGGGATTAAAAATCCTGGACTGTAATTGCCAACGGGAAATTACGACATGTTTTAGAAAATGGGAACTGGAAAAAAGTTCAGCCTTTTTAAACGATCACTTGTGCCCTGAGTACGAACTCATCCGGGACATTACGATACATACAGAGTGCTTAGGAAACACGTACCGCAAATAGTGAGTACAAACTCTTTTCCAGAGTGTGTTTCGTTATTTTTCTGTGGAGTCGCGGTTTTAACGAAGCTCTGTGGCATCAATACTTAAGGAAGCAGGAAGTTAACTTACACAATAGTAGTGCCAGTATTTAGTTAATGGATGTTGAAAATGTGATTTCTCATTATAATTACTGTCTCTGTGCTGCAACTTTTTGACTTTGAGACATTTGTGGTAATGAAATACATAATTTTTTACATATACAATACTGATAGTTTGTTTTAAAAAATTGTAGTGTTGGCCACAGCAATGATTTTTCTTTATAATGATTCCTGTCTCATTACGATTACTGAGCTCATGGAGAACTCTGATTTTAACAAGGAACATTGATTTACAAGTCTACAGATTTTTTACAAAACAAAATGTAGTGCTTATGATAAAAAACAATTGTAGTGTGTTTTTTTGTTCCAGCAAAAATATGTCATCATTTTATTTATTAAAGGCTGTACTGTAAACTATACTAGCATTATAAAGTACAAGAGACTAATTTAAATATAGTCTTACAACTACCGTTAAATTTCTAATAGGAATATATGTAATGTCATATTACAATACAGTATTATATTTTTATTTTAATGTTTGAAATATTGATCGTGTACACTCCTGCGTCATCTGTTGACTACAAAAGCATCAACAGACTACGTAGTTCGGTGGTCGGCCACTAGTGCCATTTGATACGTGAATGTTTGGATTACGATTCCTCCTAGCCTCCATAACCTAAATGGATAATTTAATGCACAGATTTATGCATGGGGATAATTAAAAGCACGGAGCTAGCTCTCGGTAATATTTTTGTGCATTACTCGTACTTATTTTGACTCAAACAACATAACTATACTACAAGAATCAAATGATTGTTATTAAGTAATTGTTTGCTGATAACGTATTTTGTATCACCGGCCATTTTCCTCGTGGAGGATACCGCGATGTAGGAGCAGTGTCCACCGTATGCAACATGCGTATGTAGGCTACTTAACACATATTTGCGTTCGCTGCCACTTCAACGTCATCAAACTCTGAAAATTGCAGTGCGGTAGCGAAATACAAGGCTTTGATACTCAGCCCAGTTCCGAATGAGGTGAACACTGAGAAAATCGCTTCTCAACGGAAACGAAACTTGCGTGCATAATGATTACCCTTACCATATATTAGCAACAATAGCAATTAATCAGTATAATTTCTGAATATCAAAATTAACATGTCATGCGACCATTCATTCTCCTCTGCATCATATCACGAAGCCGATGAAACTATAATGAGAAAGCAATAGCCAATGTTACTGTTTATATGTAAATAAAACTAAAATGTGTATATTTCGTCTCTGTGAAGGGAGCAGGTGCAACTTCTGGATGGCGGCAGCCTGACTATTCACCCCAACCCCACTTGTATCTCCCTTAGCTGTTGGCGGAGAAGGGAGAGTGCTGCCTGTACAAATTATGATGCAAATGTTAATTATTATAATAGTAAGTAGTATATAAGGAACATTAGGATTTAGGAGCCTCAGTGGTAATCACTGTCAAGTGTAATGAGGGAATATTAATGTGAAAATGAAATAAATGCGGCAATGACAAGAATTCACTGTCCTCGAGGGGCGGGGAAATTTTAAAAAGCTGGCTCCTGATTGGCCCAAGGGAACGAAAGCCTGCAGGACAAGTGGCAGGAAGGGGGAGTTTGGCACCAAACAGGAGCAACGCGGGGGAGTTGAACGTGAGAGAGAGAGACGTCGGGAGACGTGTGAGGATGACGGACCGAGGTGTTACCGCCGTCGTCGACTCAAGCGTCGCGATGCGGAGTAGAGGCAGAGATTTTAGAGTCAACTGACGACGAACCGGGGTGTTACTGCCGGGCATCGATTTAGGCGTCACGACACATTAGGGTGCAGTAGAACCACGAACGGTGAGAGACCGGGAGTGTTACCGCCAGGGCCGATTCGCGTGTCGCGAGATTAACAGTCGTGTGGGTGGAAGTTAAACCGGAATAAATCCACGCCAGGAGAGGACAGTGACAACTTGCTATCCATCAAAAATAGGACTAACTGACTTTTATTTACTCTCGCAACATCATCAATAGCAATTAGTAAGACACCTAAAGGATTGCAAGAAGAGGCACGTCGCAACTTGTTTTAATTTGAAGGTAGGCGCTACCACAATAGAAAAGTTTTTTAATAGTCTACTTCTTGTAATTTAAAATATACTGCTTTCTGATATGATAGTGCTGAACCAAATTGAAGGTAACGAGAAAAATAATTGTGATAATGCTTGTATGAATTACTTAATTTTTTTTTTAATTTAAAGATGTTTGCTTATGCCCATGCAACTTCAGTTTGTTGTAATCAAATAAGCTACTATTATTGAAACTTTTTTGGTGTAGAGTAGAAAAAAAAACAAGTAACATACATGTTTGTTAATTTTGGTTATGCCCTTAAGTCTTACAACTATTTTGAGCATACCTAGGAAAATATACTATAAATAATGTTAAATTTTGAATGATTACATTAACTCTACATCTAAAGAGTAAGCTATTCATTACTATAATATGAAATAATTTTCCATTAACATTGCCCACCTAACCCTAGTAAGATTAATGTACAGCCAGTACTGAAAACAAATTACATGTCAGAGTTCTAAAAAAATAATAACAAAACATTTTGGAAGTTATTGCAATCATATATCTAACAGTTGAAATGTTTTGATTGTCAGCTGGAAAGCACATGATGGTAGAAGGATACGTAATGTTTTTGTTTTCATAGTCCTAATTTTGTATGATCTGTCATTTAATGGAATTCTTATATGATATGGGCTGTAGGTATCCTACGCGATCTAGTCAATTGGTCTTGGTTGGCTGTACATAGTTTGCCTTCAAGTTATCTGAAAAAATTAAGTTAAATGTAAATTTGTGAATACTCTTAGTACAGGCAGGAAAGTAGCAAACTAAACGCATATCCTAATTAAGTGTCAGATTAAACACACATCCTAATTATTCAGGTTCTGCTGTGGATGAGTTAAGAGGGAGAAGCAGCATTATAGTTTTGGAACAGTACAACCATAGCAAGCGAACAAACTACTTGATAAGTATACATACTAACAGCTTTAAGGTATCTGTTAAGATTTAATTTTTATATAAAAGTATTTGACTTTTTTATAGATGAATATTTTTCCTAATAATTGGTGCTGCGTAGGATTGAGCAAAGTAGTGTGCAGGTGTTGTTTTTACAACAATATGTGTTTCTGTCCCTCCCCCTGTAGTGTGTCATTCCACATCCTATATACTTGCTTATCTTGTTTGCGAGAATCCTTAGACATTGATCAAACTGCTTGTATCTGCCCAGATGATGTAGGCCATTTTAAAGATTTTTAGAATTTGTTGGTTATTTTTGCAATTGATATTTACAGTTTTGTTTTTGGTTTCTTCATTCTCAGAAATATGGCACTTTATAGTTGGGTATTAAAAATTTTTACATTTAACTGTATATTATAATTCAGTCCAAATATTTACATAATTTAAATTTTTTGTTGTAAAGTTTTGTTTGGCAGTTATCAAGAAAAGTTTTTTGTGTTACAGTGACCAATTTTAATTATTGTCTCGTTTTGTATTAAATACATGCAATAATGTAGTGTAGGATGAGTATAAATAAATTATCTTACGTTGTGTCAGAGGAGCAATTTTGCAGGAATACAAATGTGTTACTGTATTATAATCAATTAACAGATGTAAAATAACTGAAAGATACCAGTGTAGATTTGAACAGTTTACTACCGTATAATTCAGAGAGTGATAAGCGGGGGAAGGATAAGTAACTGTGGCACAGTAACATGCTTACCTTCTATGTTATCTTTGAGTCTGTATGCCTGAGCTCTATTGTTGTAACAAGAAGGTGAGGTAGGAGACGTGTTGATTGCTCGTGTGAATATTCCAATAGCACGGTCAATATCTCCAGACTCTGCAACCTTCACACCTTCCAACTCCAGCTGCTTGGCTTGTATTGCCTCACAAGTTTGTGGTTCTACATCTGAAATTGACAGTCTTAATATACAAGCTGTAGTTCATAATGTGGTCATATGTAGTGAGAGGTACAAGGTTTGATACCACTTAAACTATTACTGGGCATCATGTTTACTTCATAATATAATCATGTAGGAAGACGTACATAGTTTGAGATAATTTAAACCATTACTGGGCACATATTTATTTAATAATGTGATTGTATGTAGGCAGACATATATACGTAGTTTGAGGCAAATTAAACCGTTATTGGGCACCATATTTACATATGATTAAATGTTGGAAGAAGTACACAGTTTGATACAGTGGCGGATTTAAGCTATTATCTTTAAGGGAAGGGGAAGTGAGAGGTAAATCCAGATCTGGGTCGTAAAAGGAGTTTGGGGAGGGGGGAATATGCCATAAGAAATAGATATACGGACACCTCTAAGGAAGGGGGGGTGTCCTCCCCTGGAAATATTTGGGTTTGTAGGTGTTAAATGGATGTTATTTAAGGAGTTTTCAAACCAAAAATATAAATATACAGTCTTAAGAAAAGAAATTGTAATATTTTTTATGAAAAATAATGTTTTAAAAGTGAAAACCTTTGTGCTATTATACTAAAAAAAAAAAAAAAAGGAATACATTTGTAATATTCTTCTTCGACAAATTTTATTTATTTATTTATCATCATTATTTAAAAAAAAAACTGGTGTTAGCTCTTGAAAATAGTACTTTAATTTTAGTGAATAACAAACATAAGTTGCACAAAACATTTTGTAATCTAGAAACTAGAAATGTTTATTACAGTTTGCATTCTGTGATGCAGCTCTTAAAAACCACATCGGAAAATTTAACTACGGTACGTAAAACTTATAAAAGTTAGGCGTGACCTAGTAAATTTGGCAATAAGTTTGGTTCTGATTGTTGACACTGACAGGTTCACATTTTTTGTTCATACAACCTCCTTACTAAAATGAGGGGTCCGGGGGTCCTCCAATTTTGGATTTCAAGGTGCCTGTTTGGTGTTATTTAAGCGTTTTTCATACCTCAGTCCAGAATATACCATTTACTGAAAATGTCATATTTTTTTGAGCAAATAAGTTTTTGCGAACAATTTTAGGACGACGACATCAAATAATTTCTGCATATCATATGCACATTTGTATGCTACACAACTATGATTTAAATAATTAGTACTTTCGTGTTTATTTATATAATTTATTTAAACTTTTTATAATGGCGTGATGTGAATACAGAACAAATAAGATATTTATGCGAACATTATTCTGTAATTTTATAAAATAATCTTCGTATCTTAACATAACAAAATCAGCACGACCATAATTCAACTTGGTTCACATATTGAAGACCTAAAAATAATTTTCCTGAAGGCATGTCCTTTGCAGGTGGCTTTGCTAATTGCATGATAAAATTCTAGTACTTAATGTAGTACACTCAGTGCTCATGGAAATGCATGTATTTTATAAAGGTGAAAACTATGTATTTTACAGCAATTAGTCATTGGATATTAAAATAAAATAACTTCAATGAATCAAGTATAAAAAATTATAATGAATGATTCATGAACTTGATAGCAATATGTAAATGTAATTTTAATATTACCAAATAAATAAAGAGTCACTCACCAAATAGACAGTTGAAACACATTTTTCTAAACTTATAGAAAAGTACAACATAATTAACTTGACTAATTATTTGGACGTACTCCATTCAAATCTTAGTTGTATCGAGGAAAAACATACAGTGAACAGACAAATAATAACAGTCTTCAGAAGGTTAAGTGTGGCTATTCAAAATTAGGTAAGGAATTATGACGCATCATATGATAGATGGCAACAGCCATAACAATTACAAAAATAAATTAACCATTGCTTTCTTCTATAATCCGAGAACTAATTTTAACGTTTCAGTGTAAGTGTATATCGCTACGGTAATGCAGGTGTGATGATAGCTTCTGTTTGTGATTTGATTAATGCTTTTGTGCTATTTAACTCATTGCGCGGCCGCAGCTTTGCCTGCGTGGAATTATTGAAAGAAATGTTATAACGAAAGCTTATCAAGTTAATAAGATATTGAGGACATGGCAAAAACACATTTACAACTTTTTACCGCAAAAACACAACGATACATCACCAGGTTACGACATATCAAGGAAAAATGTTTTCCCTTTTCACCCCTCAGTGAATGCCTACGCTGCAAGGTAAACACACCTTTAAATTTTCATATATGAAATAGGAAATTAACTCTTCTGCCAGCTGCCGCTAATATGTGTGTATATATTATTACAGCAGTTCCCCGTTGTGAGGAGGTTACAGACCTGGTCCCTATCGAACATTTTTGATCTGTGTATGTATGTCTTACTGCTTTTAGTCATGTGATGAATCCCTTATGGCACTTTGAATATGTTGACAACACAACTATTGTTATTTTGTTTTTTTTTCTTGTATTCTTTAAGTAAAATGTTGCTCAGAATATTGATTCAAACATTCTATCTAGGTAAACTTTAGCCATTTCCAAACTTATAGGACTTGTACTACAATTCAAGGAACTCAATTTAATGTGATTGAGAAGCGTGAGATGTCAAAAGATACTCCTTTAAATTCTGAACAGATTATCTTCTTTAGTTATTTCTGTCTCTTCAGGGTGTTTAGGATGTTTGAGTTTTAGCCTAAATTTGGTAACAAATGTAGATTCATGTATTTTTATTGCAACTGCACATGTATCTGTTGATCGAACATTTTCCTGTAACTTATTGTAATAACATTTTGTTATATAGTTAACTTTCCAGTGCCTACCACAATTTTGAGTGTAAACACCTAGTGGTGGATTTGCCCAAGGTTTCCCAACATTTTATTTTATTGTAATTTTGGGCGATTTTTATGTGGTAAAGTTTTATAGTAAACTTGAAGTTGGCTGAAGTTTTTTTTTTATAAGTATCAGGTAATGTGCTGTAACTCTAAAATCAAGTTTCCCATACCAAGTTAGGTATCAAAATGCTCAGCGTTGAATTTTCTAAATTCTAGCTAAGTGAGTTTTTGTTGTACACCTTGTCAATTAAGTACTAGTAGGCTTTATATAAATTGGTATAACTTTAAGGGAAGTGGTGATCTTTAGCAGTCGGACTCAGCGGCGCCGATGATGGGCGCAGCTTTCTTGGAATCCATGCCCTATAAGGCCATGTTGTTGGTGACTGGCTACAAGCCAGTGATGGAATGTTGAGGGTGTTTGTGACGTCGGTAAAGCTAGTGCCAGGACGAGCAGAACTGTTTTCTGCATCCACAGTAACTTCCTATCAGTCATTAAGTAAAAGAAAACCCTAATTAACATTTCAATCGTATTAATAAATCTAATCTAAGCTCAGCACAAAGTAGTTTAATAATGAGTTGCAACAAAGAAATTTAACTGTACAATTACCACTTTGACATAGTTGGTGCATGAATATGTAAGGGTGGCTGAATCAAGGCAAGCAGCGGACCTGGCTGGGGTCTATTTGAAATCGCGAGGCGAGACAGACGTGTGCGAGACCCGGGGCCGAGAGAGTTGCTGTGTGGGGTAGAGGCAAGCGTGGCCGCCCTCGCCGAGTTTAAGACAGTTTGCTAGCTTTTGTTTAAGACTTTATAAGTGGTGAAGTAAGCGGCCAAGTACCAGCTGCAGGGTTTCGTTTTTGTTCTAGTTGAAACTAAGGACCGTCATATTTATTCTTTTGTGTAATTAATGCACGTCATGTCTGCCGTTGTAGTCTTTTTGGCGCGAAACTCCAACCAGGCCTAAAGTGAACTTTGCATCAGACATTTTGATCCCGAGGGATACAGCACTGTAATTTTTTGTAACAAGTTGATTCTGGACAAACTAAATTAATTAAACTTCAAGTGATTTAATCGGGAATTTCGCCTTTTAATTGTATCACCCTTTTTGAGACACTCGACTGAAGCTATCCGACAAACTTTTATGTAAAGACCCATTACAACGTTGCCTTACCTCACACGGGATTCTTACCCAAAACATCATACTGGTGTTTCATACAACTACGCCAAGATAGGTTGTCAGAATTCTTAAGAAATTAAATGTGTATAAGCAGATCAGGGCCCAAAGAGTTAAATGTCACAATAGGACAGAAAGCAACAACTTATAAATTACTTCTCAGTGGAAATACCTGCTTTTCAGGATTTCTGGATGATTATGTATTCTTACACAACCCCATAAATGATAGAATTTTGAAAAATCATGAAGTACCTAGCTTTTTAGGTAACTATATAAACTTCATTCTTATTTTAAAATCATCTCAATATCTCAAAAGGTTCAAGACATACAGAGGGTTAATTGGAACCACATTATATATTTTTAATTCCTGTAGGAACTGAATTTTAAAAAATTCCTGTAACTGCTATTTAGGGAAACACATAAACTTCATTTTGAAACAAATTCACATAAATATCTCAACGTGCTTAAACGCTATCGATTCATTGAATATACATTTCACTCCTTTTAAACAACTTAATTTTTGAGTTTCGAAAAATATCTTCTTAGTGGGTGCCTACGGTGTAAAGGAAAGGTACCCTTAATATTTCATGCCTCTAGGTCCAGCGGTTTGGGCTGTGCTTTGGTGAGTGAGTAGGGCTCTTCATTTTATGTATAGAGAAGACAGAACATTTTACAATTTCACCAATTACGCATCCGACTTTTAATGATAAAATTCAGGACAGTTTTTTTTGTCGACAATAAAAATCTGAAAAACAATGTTGACTGAACGTATTCATACACTACTTCACTGACATGTTAAATACATGGTTGTTATTACCATAGATTTCATGTCGAAATGTGAATCTTAAGTTTTTGGTTATGTGTTTCTTCATATTCTATTGAGTCTTCTTGGGCACGCTGCATGTAGTGTCACACTGTCGGAAATGAATTTGCGGAAGACTTTTCAAAAGCCTTGTTTACCGTTAGCTAGTTCTCTATTGGGAAGGGGAGCACAGTGTCGTACATCAACAGCACGTTGTATCGTCTTAGACGGCACGTACGGACCCTTTATAGTTCCTACCACTCGTCAAAAAAAATCTAAGTTTGTTGAAAACCCAGGAGAAAAAATGACAGTTTCGACGAAGTGGCCGGGTAGGACGCCAACAGCTCCTTCCGCGCTCGCTGTTACTTCTCCTCTCTTTTAAAATCCCGACGATGATTTTCACATCTTAACTTTTGGCGGGAAAATGTCCCCAGTGTCCAATAACCCTTGGGAACACCTTCCAGCCAATGGAAACCCTGGACTACCTAGTTCCGCCTCTATTGAGCAAAACGTTGCGCTATCCTTGACCATTTATTTGTTTGTCAGAGCTTAATTTTTTCACATTCCTTCATGAAGGCGTTCTGTGCTCGATTCTCGGCGGGGTCAATTCCCGGATTTTCGCACGTGTGAATCGTGGACAATGCCGTTCGTGGACAGGTTTTCTCGGGGACCTTCCTATTGTGTTTTTAGAAGCGTGAAACATTTTCAACAGGTAAACATTGTATATAATTAAAAATTAATGATTTTCTTCTTCTTCTAAAATTGTTTTCTTTCCAGTGATGTGGTGGTGGAGCGGAGTGAAGCTACTCTCCGCCACTGTTATTGTGGGGAAAAATGTGTGTATATGTAATATATCTATGTATATGTATATTTGATGCGCGCGCGTTGCGTTTTTATTACTATCTCCGTTCTCCCGTAATTTATTGTGCTCTTTATTGAATATTTGTGTAAATAAAAATAAAAAAATAAAATTGCTCTGTTACGAAACGAATATGTAAAGCTTGCATGATGCATACCTTATAATGTGCGCGGTTTCTATTACTAAGCCGTATTAGTCCATGCAAAGCGAAATCGAGGTTTCGCTGGACACGTGCAGCCGGTCAAGTCTTTTGTTTTTTAAAAAAAGAAAACTCCTTGCAAAATATGTTACAAACTTTTATTTCATTTTTACAGTAGCGCCCTGCACCCTTTTTTTTTTACGATGTGTGCGCGACTTTTATCTTTTGAAGGATATTTTTATAAAGGAAGCAGGAGGTTGGCACACCATACACAGTGAAATGATTTGGAGCAGTTATACGGCATAGCTCTGTGTTATTCAGTTGTTCTATTTACAAGGCAGCTGCAAAATCAAACACTGCATCTGTGCGAGCTGGCTACATTCCTAGTTCAGTTACATTCAGTTACTTTTTGCGCATTAGTTGACTGTGGTTAAATTCTTTGATTTATTGAATAGTGCAGTAATAATGGAGCAAAAGACGAAATAAAAACAGTTGCCCTCATTTTTTTCTCGCGCCGACTGGTGCTAGCTATGCTGGTGCTTCTAAAATCTGTGATGTTGTTACATACCATGGTTCAGTTTAATCAACATAATGACTCGCTTAGAGACGATGACGAACTTGTAAAGAAAGGTGAAGATAGTTCCTGTAAGGTTGCAAGCAATGTTGAAAGTGTGGCACTGCAACACTTGCCAGAAGTTTGGAATTAAGAAATGTGGTCAAGAAAAAAAAAAAAAAAAGAAGCTTTCCCGTGGATTGACTGCAGGCAAGGTAAGCTAGGCTGCAAAGTATGTTCTGAGGTAACTAGGTTAGGGGCATTCAAAAAAGAGCGAATTGCCATTGCTAATGAATGGCGTTCATATTCTGTGAATTACTACGGATCTAACAGATCAGATCAGCTTAAACACCAAGGAAAAAAATAATCGAACACAAGCCATCTAATGCTCACAGTATATCATAGACCATTGTTGAAATATCTAAGAAACAATCGATGGAAAATGTTTGTGAATCTATGAATGAAGCTCAGCGTGAACCAACAAAAGCAATATTTAGATCAGCTTATTACATTGCGCAAAATGATCGGCCTTACAGTGACCATTTCGGTTTGATTGAGCTTCAGAAGCTAAATGGGATAAATGTTGGCGTTGGTTTACATTCTCGATATAGTGCTGTTGAAATTATAGAGCATATTTCAAAAGAAATGAAGGAACGGATTATTAGACAGTAAAATGTGTATCTGGGAAAATATCAATTATAATTGATGAGTCGACCAGCCTTAGTTCTAGTTCAAAATCGGTGTTAGTTGTTTATTTGAAATGTGAAATAATCGAAGGACAGCCACCCTCTTATTTATTTTTAGATCAAGTAGAACTTTTGGATAAAAAGTCTGAGACAATTTTTGAAAGTTTATTATGCTGTATTGACAAACACAGATTTAATAGTGAATACCTCAAGCAACATTAGGTAAGATTAACAAGTGACGGTGCTAGTGTCATGCTTGAAAAACACTCTATAGAGTAGCTCAGAAATTTCTGTCCCAGTACCCTAATATAATAATTTGCCATTGTGTGAATCACTGACTTGAGGCAGCATTAGCCGATTCTGTTGATGAAGTAGCAGGTGTGAATCATTTTTACATATCTATGGACAAATTATACTCTTTGTATAGTACGTCCCAAATGAATCAATGCCAATTAGCTGAGTGCAGTGCAAAGCTTGACCAAGTAATTAATAAAATTGGCAGTATTTTGTCAACCAGGTGGGTGGCCAGTTCGTTCCGAACAGTTTCAGCCATATAGTTCGGATACAGCTTTTTATTCAGCCCTTTTCATAAGCCAAAGGAGATACGAGTAAATCTTCCACTGAAAGAATAATGTACAATGGCTTGTAGCGATGAATCCGCTTCACTGAATATCTCAAAGAGAAGCCTGGCACTCGTTCTTTAGAGGCCCAAATTGCGATCTAGAAAGGACAGTTTTGTTCCATACCATTAACCGATAATACGAAAATTATTTCCATTAACCAGCAACAACCATTGTTAGTGTAGCAAGTAACCTGAAAAAGAGGCTGTTTGCAACGGTATTTAGCCATGAGTCAACGTCAGCATCACCTGAGACTTATACAAAGAACGTTCAGTAAGAAAAACTGCTGAACCAAATTAAAGTTCTTGACTATGACCAATGGCCTGCCGATTTGCCTGTAGGGTATGGCGAAGAGGAGAAACAGAATCTTTGTACATGATTCCGACTGAATGAAGCCAAGGCAAAAAACGCTTACCGGGATTATCTTGACAATAGTCGCTGTATTCCTAGAGAACTTAATTTGTTGATGAACTGCATAAAACTGATTGCATGTAGTTCAGCTGAGTGCAAAAGGGGGTTCGGTTTAATGAATAACATTGTATCTCCTACCAGAAACATACTTTTAATACCACATGTGACATCACTAACGTTCATCCAACTGTATGGGCCCTCCCTCAAAGACTGGAATCCTGAGCCTTATATTTCAACGTGGTTGAGATCGCACCATTCAGCAGATGATATTAGAACCCGTGTAGCAAAAGGGCAACAAGAAGATGCTGAAGAAAATGTTTTTGCTTATTTATTGTGAAAAGTGTTTAATTCATGAATATAGTATTTTGTATAGTGTTATGTGGCACAGTAATAGTTCTGTAAGATAATGAATGCCTTATTGTACCAATTATGTCCTGCTTGTGTCCATGTATTGAACAAACATGTAAGAGTATTTGTGTTGTATAGAAAACTAAATTAATAGTGTCTTCTAACAGCTCAGACAGCATTCATTTACACAGTATAAATATTATGTATTGCTCAGTCTCAAAAGTTACGTTTTTTTTTAATTTATGAATGTATTGTTACAAGTTGCGGGCTAGGTACGTTTCGGGATGGAGGTCTTTGATAAAATAAAGAAAATAAAGCTAACCTAGTTTATTTACAACTGTATATACAAAAAAAACCTATATCTATAATGATTAAACAGTAAATGTCAAACAGAACAAATTACTACTATTTACATAAAGGATAAAAAAAACATCTAAATAAGTTCTCTGTACATGGAAAGGTTACTAGTCACTCACAATGGTGGACCCAATGAAATAATGCCGAAGAATCTTTTCTGTCCTAGAAATACCTTCCTATTACTTCCTGCAGTCAAACTCGCTGGACACCCTCGAACAATAGTCACAATAAAATACTTGTCACTATTAACTTGAGCTCACACCAGGCACCTGCCAAAAAAAAAAAAAAAAAAAAACTCTCGCTCCTGCTGCAGCTCCCCCTTATATACCCACCCCTACTTCTCGAATTATCTCGGCAAGTCTCTGTTCTCCAACCTCCTGGAAAGGTGTCGCTTCAAAGTCAAGCACCACCCCGAGAGATAAAGAGGGAACAGGAACATTCCAGATCACGATATTTTCCTCGGTTACCCGATCCTGGGTGCAGGTGGTTATCATGGAGTAATACAATCCATGCGGCACCCGAGGAGGCCTTTTAGCGCTGTCGCCACTGTATTGTATTTCGCCGCCCTGCCCGACAGCCACGGCGCCGAGGAGTAGGTGGGAAGAGGGGTGTCCAAGCTCCACCACCACAGTATCGTACTACACTGCCCAGCCAGACAGTCGCGGCTCGCAACACTGCCCCCTCTTCAAGTCTGTTCGTCCCGAGCAGACACAACAGACTCTGGTCCATCATAGAGAGCCAGTCTGTCAATATGCACAACCTTGGGTTTTCTTGTCCGAGAGCCCTTGCGAACTATCCAGAAGACCACATCATTTATCTTCTTGGCAATCTGGTAAGGGCCTTCCCAGCATTTCTGTAGTTTCGGACAGTATCCTTTTCGTCGCTGTGGGTTATACAGCCACACCAGCTGTCCTTGAAATGTCCTTTCAGGTTCCCTCCGATCATACCTCGTTTTCATCCGGTCGCTGTTGACTCTCAAATGTTGCCGAGCGAAGTCATGGACTGTGCTCAATTTGCGATGCAGTTCGTCAGCATACACCATCGGTGAAGCAGGCTGTTCTTCTTCTGCTGGCCTCCCAAACAGTAGATCACTTGGAAGACGAAGCTCTCACCCTAACAGCATCTTCGATGGTGTTACCCTTGTGGCTTCATGGACAGCTGACCAATATACAAGGAGAAACAGGGGCACCTTGGAGTCCCAGTCCTTTTGATTGTCGGCTACAAAAATGGACAGATACTGTTCTAAAGGTACGATTTAACCGCTCGACCATCCCATTCGACAAAGGATGCAAAGGAGTTGTCTGTGTCTTCTTCATTCCCAGAATTTTGGTCACTTCCTGGAATAACTTGGCTTCAAAGTTGCGGCCCTGGTCGGAGTGAAGTTCGAGTGGCACTCCAAACCTTGAGAATACATGCTTCACTAAAGCATCAGCCACTGTGCTAGCCTCTTGGTTAGGTATTGGTATGACTTCAGACTACTTGGTGAAGTAGTCTTGCACCACCAATAGGTACCGATTCCTCCTCTCAGTCACTGGCAAGGGACACAAAATATCTACTGCCATCCTTTCAAATGGGGTTCCGACAATGTACTTCTGAAGATGACCACGACCTCTAGTTCTTGGTCCCTTTCTTGCTGTACAAGCATCACATGTTCGACACAACCTCTCGACATCATCCCTGCAATGTAGCTAATAGTATCGCAATCTAACTTTGTTGACAGTCTTATTAACTCCAAAATGTCCTCCAGCTGCTGAACTATGAAGTTCCTTCAGCACCTCTGGAACTGTAATTTCTGGGAGTACCAGCTGTAGGCGTGTTTCTTTGCCATCTGCACTTTCCCAGTTCCGGTACAGGACACCATTTCTCAGAGATAAAGAATCCCATTGTGCCCAGTATGCCTTAGTTGAAGTACTTTGATCAGATAAATCGGTCAACTCTGGGTGCTGGCATTTTTTCTTCCATTCTAGTACTGGCCCAAGAGCAGGGTCCTTTCTCTGATCTTCGCCAATCTTTTCATAGCTCTATGGAGAAGGTTCATTGCCAGTTGTGAACTCTTGGATTCTTGTTATCCGAGCAGTTGGTGTCTTCCCAGCCTTCCCTTCTTGGCGATCACAATGAAAGCACATTGGCTAGCATGGCCTCCTGGACAGTGCATCAGCATTGTTGTGTAAGCGCCCAGGTCTGTGCTGTATTTCAAAATCGTACTCTTGAAGGTGCTGCATCCACATAGCTATCTGTCCTTCTGGGTTTTTGAAGTTCAGTAACCAACATAGTGATGCATGATCTGTTCGTAGAATAAAATGCCTTCCATATAAGTAATGGTGAAAATGTGAAATAGACTTGACCATGGCCAGGAGCTCCCTGCGAGTTACACAGTAATTTCTTTCAGGCTTATGTAACACTTTGCTGAAATACTCTAATGGCCTGTCTTTTCCATCCTGGATCTGTGACAACACAGCACCAATCCCCACATCGCTCGCATCAGTATCTAAAATAAACTGTCCATCACTACTAGGATTACCTAGGACAGGAGGTGAAACCAAAATTTCCTTTAATTTTCTGAATGAGGATTCACAATCGGGGGTCCAGAAAAATTTTCTTTTAGTCTCAGTCAATTCATGTAATGGCTTTGCTATTGTGGCGAATCCACGCACAAAGCACCGATAGTAAGTACACATCCCAAGGAAACTTCTTACTTGAGTCCGATCAGTTGGATGTGGACAATCTCTAATTGCTTTCGTCTTCTCTGGATCTGTTTCTATCCCTTCAGCCAACACTACATGTCCCAAAAATTTCACTTTCCTTTGGAAAAAATTACACTTTTTGGGAACTAGCTTCAAATTAGCTGCTGTTATCCTCTTAAGCACTGAATCAAGATGTGTCAGGTGTTCATCAAATGTCTTCCCTGTAACCACAATGTCATCTAAATAAACCTGGCAAATATCCATGAGTCGTTCAAATGTTGCTGGAGCATTGCACAGTCCAAAAGGCATGACCTTGAATTGCCAAGTTCCTTTCCCTTGTACAGAAAAGGCAGTCTTCTCTCTACCTTTCGGAGCCACTTCACATTGCCAGTAACTGCTTTTCATGTCCAAGGTTGAGAACCACTGGGATCCAGCCAGGCTATGCAGAGTGTCATCTATCAGAGGAAGCAGGTAGGATTCTTTCCTGGTGACATCATTCAGCCGCTGGTAATCTATACAAAATCTTGTTGAACCATCTTTCTTCTTAACCAACACAACTGGAGATGACCAGGGGCTGTTCGATGGCTCTAACACATCCAGATTCTTCATTTCCTTCAGAATGTCATCAACAACCTCATGTGAAGCAAGAGGTAGATGTCTAGGAGGTTGCTTGATAGGTCTGGCATCTCTTGTATTAATATGGTGACATGCCACAGATGTCCTACCAAGATCATGTGAACCACATGAAAAAGCATTTTGATTCTTTATTAAGAGTTCTGCAACATCATTCTCTCGTCTCCAGTCCAGGTTTTCTTTTGTCCTCTTCAGAAGTTCTGTAAGTGGTTCTGGCCGAGTATGCTTCACAAGATCCTCCCATAAGACCTTACACTCAGTGGTGTTTATCTGGGAAACCTGCTTACACAATCCAATCATTGCCCCCTCCTTAAGACGAATTGCCTTGTCAGTCAAGTTCATCATTCTAACATGGAAATTATTTGATCTTGATGTAACCAAAGTCCTGGCTATAAGTACTCCATCAGGGAGGTTACTCCCTCTTCTCATAGGCTCGATTAATCCTAGGCGCCTTACAAACTGTCCTATACAGCGCCCTGGTATCACAATTTCACTAGAAGCGGGCAACACAGTGGCCTGACAACAAACTACAGGGCAGCTGACTGGTGATGTTAATTCTGGTTGTGGTATCAGTACCAACTCGGTTTCACCTACCTTCAAGACCCCCAGTCGAGTGTCAATGCAGCATCCTAGTTTGCGCAGAATATCTAGTCCCAGTAAACATGCATCTGCAATATCCACTATGTAGACTTCATGTTCTAACTCCAGTTCACCCAATTTTAGTTGCACACACTTCTTCCCTTTCACTGGTGTTGTCTCACCAGTTACAGTGGTTAACATGCACACTCCAGTACTTTGATCATGTGATTGCTGGGGGAAAGGCCTAATGATGTCTGGCCTGACGACAGTAATGGTCGCCCCTGTATCTACAACCATCTGACAGGGTACATCATCCAGGCTGCCCTTTACCAGCAATGCATCAACTTCCTGTTTCACCGAATTTACTCGAAGGAATTGTGGGGCCTTACCTCCGGCAATCACCGACCTTTGCCCCTCAAGACCGGTGTTTACATGTTTCCCGAATTTTGAACTGATTGGTTGGTCTCACCTGGCTCTCGGCCCTGGTTTCTTCGCTGATACTGTCGGCACTGGGCTCTCAGGTGTCCAGGTCGTCCATACTCCCAGCTCTCTGGCCGCTTTCCTGGTCGAGGGCGGTGTTCCAAAGCACCAACTCTGCTGTAAATGATGCTGATTGCTGTGTTACAAGCTTGCGGGCTAGGTACGTTTGGGGATGGAGGTCTTTCCAAGCTCCACCACCACAGTATCGTACTACACTGCCCAGCCAGACAGTCGCGGCTCGCAACATTATCATAACAGTAGTTCTACACTTGAAATTTATTTATATAATGTATGTGTATGTATATATATCTTAGTAAAATATTACAACTTCCGGTCTTCAAATTCAAAAAAGTCATAAAAATTCACTAAAGACTTTTTCACCGCCACGTCCATGCCGACCACTAACTGTCCAAAAAATATGCAAGAAGAATCCGAATTTCAGCCTTCAAGTGAATGATATTAATGCGGGTTGCATAGTGTCCTTAAAAAGAATGACACTGCCTCTTAAATAGTTTTTATTTTCATGAAATTCGCTGATCTTTATTTAATTTATACCTCCATCTAAGTTTACGTTAGCAATATTTATTATTATTTCTGCCAGTAACACTGACCAAATAGTATCATTTTGCACCTTAAAAATACAATTTTTTTTTTCGGGGGAGGATTCCTGGACCTCCCGCTTTAATTGGGGCGGATGTGTGAACCAAATGTTTTGAAATACGAAGAGCTCCGGCACTGAAAATGTTGGGACTACAATACTGTTTTTTTTTTTTTTTTTTTTTTCGTACAGATGTACCTGGATCCCATAGTTCACCGCTCTCCTGCCTAAATTTGGTTTCAATCCTAGTCTTAATTTGCATGATCTAGAAGACATCGGTTGAAGAATGTTAACTGAACCAGTTTGTGAACATATTTATTAGCTTTGAATACTCCTTTGCGTTGTCGAAGGCTGGATTTACGGAAATTACATAATTAATTTATTTTTGCTTTTAATGTTTTGATTGATGGTTTGCTACTTGTGAAATCAATATTTGGCTTCATGGAATTTATTTCAAAATTAGTGCTGCGAGTCCTATATTTTATTTTCCGCGCAATAGATGAAAAATATAGGCGTTACGATACACAAGTTCTCTTTGGTGTGGGATACACTTAAGCCATGCGTTCGGATAGAGTTGTAATGTTTCTATATTATATACACTGCCTTACGCACTTTAAATATATTGCAGTGTGCTGTTAAACTTTTTTAAACCGAACTTAGCCACGTGCGCTTAGTATTCTAATATATACTAGTAAATCACACTTTAGAAGAGTCACTTTTTTTTTTGTGAAATAAGCTAATACAGCTGTGACATTTCTAACAGTCCACCCACCTTCGAGTGAGTTTTAAAAGGTATACTCCATTTCATATAAATTTGGATAAATCTGACAGCAACTTATGAGCAGTAATTTGTAATACGGTATTTTGTTATTTTTGTCACTACACAAGACAAACTTTGCAGTACAAATGCTGGAATGGACATTTCAGGTTCATTTTAGAGCTAAAAATGTCTTGCAATTTGCAACAAATCGCATAAAAATACTAAAACATTATTGCTAGAGACATGAACTTTTCGCGAAAAGAATTTTGCCCCACTTTGTTCCAGTACCTTATGTGCATGTCTGCAGTTCTGCTTCATAGATATTGGCAGCGTGCCTTTGAACTGTGACGTTTCTCATTTGACTGTACCAATCACAATAAGGTTACTGTAACACCACATGTCTGTGATTTGCGTGTAAAACCCCACGACACACG
>PNEQ01026158.1:0-28783 GCA_003012365.1 Medauroidea extradentata | reverse complement strand
GTAATAAATATGGGCTGTTAATCTGACCACGTGTTTTTAAATGCTGTTATGCATGCGTCCATCCCTCGATACCACGAACCCTGAGGTAAGAGTAGCTCACCGCTGAGACCGGAGCAGGTATGAGAACTGACCAGATTACCAACTTTCTTTGTGGAGCAGTGTAAGCAACTAGTGGGGCATAGTACTGAAGAGAGAGTGCCGTGCCACCACAACAGTTGTAGCTCGCCAGTATGGGATATGTGTGACTGATAAGTCTGCTTGATGGTGAAAGAAGCAGAGTGCTGGTGGATGGCAGATGAACCACGGCATGGTTTATTGCAGGAGTGGGATCATCTGGGGGTCATGGTGGTATTGTTGGATGTGGCTGCTGGAGTTTTGGATGGACCAGTTTATTGTGTAGGCTTGGTGGGCATCTAAACATTCACCTAGGAGGTTAAGAGAGCAAGTTTTTGGTTTGAGGTGAAGATGCAAGGATTTTTTGGCCAGATTTTAGAATAATTTTCAGCTTGTTCGTGTTCACACGACATGAGATAATCAGAAGTATTTGTGGCTTTGGTTTTTGTCTCTGTGTTGAAAACAGCTTCGCACATTTGGTTGTGAATGAGGTTTTCAGGGTAGCCCCAGACAATGAAGGCTTTGGCTATTTGTTTGCACTGTTTGTTGAAGTGACTACAAGTGGAGCATATACATTTGACTCTGGCGGCGAGACTGTATGGTACTGATTTCTTGACCTGGTGTGGGTAGTAGCCGTCAAAACGGAGGTACTTCAAATTATTGGTGGGCTTGGTATGCACAGAGGTGTGGGTGGTGTCGCTGTGCAGAGTTAAATCAACATCTAGGAATATTGCATGTGTTTGTGAGTATGGCCAGGTGAATCTGAAAGGGCTGCGAGTATTCAAGAAATTGCGTAAGATTGGTATCTGTAGAGGCCCAGATCATGAAGATTTCATTGATCACCCAGCAAAATGGTTGGGTGGTTTGGTGGCGGAAGAAATTGCTTTCCAGTCTTTCCATGAACAGATTTGCATAGAATGGGGCCATGCAGATACCCATGGCTGTGCCTTTGATCTGAAGGTAGTGGCTGTCAGAATCAGAAGCTATTGTTTGTTAGGGTTAGTCTGACAAGTTCAACAAGTAATGCTGTGATGGGTTTACTATTGTGTGGTATCTGGTTGAGGTAGTATTTGATGGCAGACAGTCCAGATAAGAGAGGGATGTTGGTGTAATGGGATGTGACATCTATGATGACCAGATAGGCATCTTAGGAGCACATGCGACACACAGCAACACATGTAGCATGCGGCACCATTCCTTGCCGCAGACGACAAGCCACATGCTACTCACAGCCAACAACTGCCATTAGCCGCACGCGACATGTTGGCAAAATTTTGCTTCAGTGGAATTGAGGCTTTATGGAATTGCAACGCAGAATACATAGGCAGCACCACCAACACACTCCGACAAAGAATAAATGGTCGCAGAGCAGATACAAAACTAGCAATAGCCAGTAAAGTGGACTAACTTAAACCAGTTGCAGCACATGGTGCATCACACAAACGAAACTTTGACTCCAGTTACAACACTAAAGTAATGAGAGCCCTACCACCTTCAAAGAATAGCTCAGAACTAAGGCACTGGGAACTGGCCCATCAATACATAATCAAATCTCGACAACCTGCAGGTCTCAATATCAGATCATTGTAATCCCAGCACAAGAATACCCTACACCCCCAAATCTCTTCAGTTTGAATTTACCCACCACATCCTAGTTCGCTAGGGCAACCAACACGCTTCCACCACTGCCATTACTCAGTGTGCCTGAACTCTCCGCCTGATGAAGCTGGCCTAAGCCAGCAAAACGTTGCACAACTGTGCATTCACACAACAAGGTGTTCATCCCTTCATATGTGTGTCACTATTAAGAAGTACTCTTGATTACCTCAACCCTCTTGCTAATTATTTAAACAGAAATACATTACTTTATGCTTAATACATTCGAGGAAATACATTACTAAGCATATGGGTTTTTTAATTGCTTCTCGTAAATATTAATAAAATCAAATTTGCTACTCTCAACAGAAAAACTACTACACTCTTCAGAGATTTCAGCCTTGTTTGAGAACCTATATTTGAATGGCTGCATGTAGCAATTCTTATTATTCTTTACCTATCTTTGTATTTACGTTCTGCCAAAAACATCTGCAGCATAAGTTCCCTGTGCTGTTCTGCTTCTCTGTCATCATTTGCATTTCTCATCGACTGTTGAGGCTCAGTATTATCAGATGGGTAAATATCACCTTGGGACAAACAAATGTTATGCATGACCGTGCATGCAGCAATAACATCTACAGCTTTGGCCAGCTTTACTTCCAAAGCTTTGGTAAATATATTTTTCCAACGCATTTTCATGCTCCCAAATGATTTATTGACAACTTGCCTAGCCCGGTCCAGACTATGATTGAAGGCTCTTTGCTGTTCGTTCTGCGGATCTTTGAACGGTGTTATTATTGTAATGGGCCGCAATTTATATGGATAGCCTTTGTCACCAATGATGAAAAAACCTGGGGGAGGATATGTAGCACTTTGGAACAGAGAACTTTGCTGCAAGACAGTACTGTCGGACACTGACCCAGGAAACCCGGCCAAAATATCGACAAATTCTCCCTGATGGTTTACCACAGCCTGCAGCTGGATTGCATAATACAACTCTTTGTTCAAATATTGATCAGTGAGAGCTGTTGAACATTGCACATGTACAAGGCAACTATCAATCACTCCCACACATTGGCGAAACACGTCGCTTCCTGTCACTGCTGAAAATTCACGGCCAATTTCAACCATTTCAGTAGCTGACGGGTGATGGATGACCTCTGGCATTATTGCTAGAATTTGCTTCAATACAGCTGTGCACATGTTGAAAGCAGTGGTTCTGGGGATAGAAAATTCTTCGCACACAAACCTGTAACTGGTCCCACATGCCAGCCAGAACAAGAAAACAATGACCTGTAAAACAAAGTAAATTACAATTGAATTAGTGAACAACAACAGATCATAACAGATTTAAATTGTGACATACATTTTTGTGCAGGCCTGTATTATAACTCATGTACTTGACAACTGTTACAAATTATTGGTGTCATTGAAATACCAGTAGCTATCGAATGTAACTTCAATAAATGTTCTGCTAAAAGACCTTGTCGTAAATTACGTTACACCGAATGCACAACCCTACATTCAGCACCTAGAAGTCAACAACTGCATTGTGCAAGATGAAAACTTTTATTAAAAACAAAAATATTAGCCCGGAAATTGTATTTAAAAATAATACTTTGGAAAACTTCGTCACAAACTATAACTGCAATATCTGAGGAGCAAACATTCAACACCCCGGATGTGTACAAAAATATGATGAGTTAAGCATATCATTTTCTATATAAGGTTGGGGAGTTACACACTAATACATGGACAGAGTTAATTATGTAATTATGTACCTGTCCTACTTAAAATTAGACAAAAATTTGTCTTCATTCATAACCAGACATGTCCACCCCACCGACATTTTACATTCAATGCAATGAACACAACAGCTGCTATCTACTGGATGATGTAGTGTAAACAAATGTTGCCTCTGGCAAGTTTGCCAACTTATTACACCAAGTATGTCCATAATATTCATTCAGAACTAGACATGACTATTGCAGTGGCACACTTTATTTAAACTCTGCCAAAATTCTGTACCACCAACAAACAGTTACAAATAACATTTGTCCAAGGCATTGTGCGTGCAGTAGAACAAAAACAGCTCCCTCAGGGTATTTAATTAGTGGGTCCGAAAGTGTGGAGCATACAATAACAATCGCACAAGTCCATGGTAAATAAAATCTTTTTAATGGCCTTCCATGGCAAAACTCTCATACAGTTTTTCAAAGTTTAAAGCAGTTCAGATTGTTACCACGTGGTGGAAGTAGAAGAAGAAGAAGCCTTAGAGTTCCCACTGGCCAATGTTCGAATGGTCCATGGAGCAGCTAGCAGTTAACGACCAAATAAAATTTATTAATTTTCAGTTACGTCCCTATGCATCGCACATCTTTAGTTCGACAATGGTAACACCCACACCATTGTCTTTTTCACAGGCCTTCATTCCAGCACACCGTACCACCTTGAAGAGCGACTACAGACTGGGGTGAGCGCAGCGCTAATATCTCCCAACAAAAATTGCCACAGGGCAGCCATCCTAACCATTGGCTGCTGGAAACTCATTTAAAACAAAATACATTCATCAAATAATGTGTTTTGAGACTATGAGGTGACAAATTACGATTCAATATTAATTTCTCTCTTCATTTTAAATTAAACCTAACTGACCTGCAATACAGAGAAGAGGGAATATATATATATATATATATTTTCACATCCGCAGGGGAAAAAGAATGGGTGTAAAAACCGCTATATCGCTGTTCCCTGGTAATTCCCTCCTGGGCTAGTCTGAAATGTTGAGGCTATGATATGTTCATCAATCCCCCAATATTGATAAAATAACACATTGACATTCATTACTATGCAATTGTGGGCCTACCAATTACAAATATATCAAAGGGATTACAAACACACATCCTAGCAACAATAAAAAAAAAATTTCACTCAGCCTCAAAAAAAAATTTGTACATTAGCCCATACAGCTCGCATCACTTCAGCATCGTCCATCCTACTAATTTTTTTATATGGTCATACCAGTTTGAGTAAAAACTTCACAGAAATATGCCTGTACTGTGCAGTCATGCAAGTAGTGCAAAAGGCCATCGAAAATAACAAAACAAGCCTAGACACACCCACTGATAACATTTATACAATATGATAAATTTCCCTTGCAGTGATAAGACAAGAAAAATATCATTCAAAATCCTCTTTTCCCAACATACTGTACTAAACACTGTTATGCACGCCTGACAGGCCCAAACTGGCAAAAAATAAACAAAAAGACTGAAAGTCCACACTAGCATCAAGCTACCGAGATCCTGAACTTTAATTCCTTAAAAAGTGTCAACAAGTAGGAATTAAAGAATGTCTTTTATTACACCTTCCTGTGATATCCCCTAATTGCCACGAGTTCAGCCCAACCTCCTTGAGAATGACAAAAGGGCCATTGAAGGGTATAAACAGCTTCGTAGTCTCTTGGCTTTAGAAATGACTGCGCTCTGCAACTCTGAGGAGAACCATATCCCCTATGTTGAAACTGCCATGTAAAACACGCTATTGCTTACACCTCCTCTCCATTGTCAAATCCATCCTTTTCCTCACTACCTAAAATTTCTCCTCCTGACTCAAAACTATTTCGACGGAAAACTCCAAACTGGCGGCTAGCTGGTCATGTACCACAACACCTTTAACCAAACTTAAGGTAAAAAACCTGTACCGTGATGGATGTGTAAATTAAGGAAATCATTAAGTAGAGGTACAACCTTAACCCAATTACTGTGTCGATCATGGCAATACATGCACAGAATGCAGTCTATCTGTCTCAAACACCTCTGAACCGGATAGCTCAGTGGGTGCCTTATAGAAGAGTAAACAATATCAACCTCTAACCAAAGCAGCTCCCACTTCCGCACGTCTGCAGTAAACCGATCGCTGAGAACTCTCCTGGGAGTCCCGTACTGCGGAAAGTACCCATCCAACTTCCTAACACACACCATAGCAGTCGCCTTCTTGATAGGGTAGCACACTACAAATTTGGTAAACATGTCTAGAACTACAAAAATATACTTTACTCACCCCCTAGAGGCAGGTAGCGGACCATACAAGTCGATTGACAGTAAATCTAGTAGTCTCTTCGGAATTACTGCCTGCTTCTTCTAGTTCCTATCCAGGAATTTTGCCTTCTGGCAGACCTCACTGCAGCTCACCACATGTCTCGCCAACTTTACTATGTTACTCCAGTAGTAACTACAATGTAATAACCAAACAGTATTTTTTTCTCCAAAGTGTCCAGAGGACTTGTGCACATGTGTTAATTAGGATTTTGGCCCAATACTGCAGCACATACACCCTCCAACTGCCAGACGCCAGGTCCACTTTTCGGTACAGAACCCCTTTGCTTAGACAGTACCTACTAAGGACTTTCATGACTATCAGGTCAGTTAAATCCCTTTCTTCATCTTCAAGAATCTCAATGATTTTGGTCCAATTTTTATCCTCTTTGGCCTGCAGTAATATTGACAAATTTGTTGATCAAATCCTGGTCCTGTTCAATACTAATCTTAGCAATAACTAGACTTGCCCTAGATCTTCCTTCTAAAACCAAATTATCCTGGTCATACACAACCCTACTTAACAGGTCAGCATCATTGTTACTTTTGCCAGACACACATTTAATTTCAAGATCATATTCTTGCAGTGCCAACCACCACCTGTTAGCCTGCTGCCCATAAGCCTACATACCTTCAGGAAAGATAAGCTATGATGGTCAGATAAAACTATAACCTTGTGCCCTAGCACAGTACTCCTGAACTTAATCAGATCCCACACAACCGCCAGACATTCCTGCTCTGTGACAGAGTAAGTACACTGTGCCCCATTAAGAGACCTGCTAATAAAAAGTTATCAACCTCTCCTCCCCATTTGAGCTATATTGAAACAATTTGATACCTAAACCTTAGCCAGACGCATTTGTGCTAAGGTAAATGTACTCCCAAAATATGGGTGGTAAATCACATAATTATCGTATGGGTGGTAAATCACATAATTATCGCAAAACAAATTCTTGGTTGCCTCAAAAGCATTTTGACATTCAACAACAGGTTATTTTGATAATTTTCTCAGCATGAAAATAAAACAAAGTGAAGATGGATCAATTACGATAAGTCAAGTTACACACGAAGAGTACTGGAAAGATTTAGAATGTCAGAGTTAAATGCTGTCTCTACTCCTGCAATTAGTGAAAAAGAGAATCAGAGTGAAGAAATTTCATCACATGTGCCTTATCGCGAGGCAGTCGGATGTCTTACGTATCTTTCAACAGTATCTCGTCCTGATATTGCTTTTGCAGTGAATAAAGCCGCTCGATCCATGGAAAAGCCAACAATTTTACATTGGAATTGAATCAAACGCATATTTCGATACTTGAAAGGAACGGTTAGTTTGGGCATCACGTACAACCAAGAAGAAGGATTGAAAGTATATAGTGATGCTGATTTTGCTGGCGATAAGAAGACAAGACGATCAACAACTGGAATGGTTGCAATTTTATCTGGAGGAGCTGTATCGTGGACTAGCCAGTTACAAAGGGTAGTTGCAACTTCTACTACTGAAGCGGAGATTATCTCAGCAAGTGAAGGTACAAAAGAAGTAATTTGGTTAAAACGTTTGCTAACTGAACTAACAGAAATGCCAGAACTACCCCCAACACTTTATATTGATAACGCTACTGCTATAAAACTAGCAAAGAATCCCGAATTTCATCAACGGTCAAAACACACAGAGGTTAGATACTTCTATGTACGTGAAAAATTCCTAAATGGCGACATCGCTCTGAAACGTACAGAAGGGAAGAACCAGTTGACCGACTTGTTGACGTAACCTCTTGAGCGCATACGCTATAGTTTGTTACGAGGAAATATTGGCATGCTGGAGAATGTATAGTTATCACGAAAATCCAGTTTATCTATTTTTTTGGAGGAAGTGTTAAGATAAAAAAAATAGTAGTGCATTAAAAGCCTTGTAACAAGAGTGCAAAAAACAATCATGAGTGGACAATATTGCATTGTCTATGGAACATAAATAAAAAATTAACGTGGCTTGTATTTTAATATTCTGTAGTAAAGATAATTTCACAAAGCTTCCACAAAATTATTATTTCTAACACCAATAAATGTAATTTCCTGACTCACCGCTTTTGTCGTTTTTTTTTTTCTCGGAATGTGGACATAAACAAAGCAGCTGAATACTCTAATATGGCTTAGATCTGCTCTTTCACCTGTCAAGGTTTCTTCTGGTGTCATATTCTTTAGGGTTACGGTTAGTGATCTGTTTTTCAGGTAAATTAGCTGTGCTGACAGTACTGTTTGCCTCAGCCCTGCAGCATAGTATGGACCTTTACTATGATCATTCAATCACTCCATTTTGTTCTGGAGTATACTCTGTCAGCTGATTTATGCTATTTGAGGAGAGGTAGTCACAAAAATTGCAAATAACACATTCTTTTCCATTCTCATATTTCAGGACTTTAACTTTCACAGTCTCATTTTCTACACAAACTATGAACTCAAACTTCAAATGCAACATCACTTTTTGCTTAAGGGAATAACCAAATGTTTCCCTTGTGGTATCATCTTTGAACATCAGCAGGTAACACGCACCACTCAGGAAAACTTCTTCCATTGGACCAATACAAGTCTGAGTGTATATATGAGTCTTAGCTTTTGAGTGGCTCTCCTTGCTTTACTCGTAGTGAATGGTTTCATTGACTGTTTTCCTTAAACAAGTAATGCAAGGTTCTACTTCTCTATCAGAAAATATCACACCTGTGGCCATGCCAATGCAATGTAGCTTCAAGTTTTGCTCATTTTAATGACCCAGTCTTCTGTGCTTGTGTCCGTTTCTCAGCCACAAAATTTGCCCTGTCATATATCACATTCAACTTGTATATGACACTAATTTCTGTTGCAGTCATTTTCACATCACCTTCAATATTACAGTCATATGCAAGGTATATCTGACAATCCTCCGCAATCAATGTAGCCACCATGGCATAAACAGATTTTTTGACAAATATAGCACACGTGAAATGTTTTGTAATGTTTTAAGGCATTCACCTTCTGACCTCACATTTACGTTTCATACACCAAGACCACGTAGTTTTTAATTGTTGGCAGAAGTAACATTTTGGGTAGTGATCTCAAGATAGTGCTCTAACCAGTCTTTACAACTTGTCATATACATATTTAGTAGCACCTGAATCCACATACCAATCACATTTACGTTCACTTAACAGTGCTGTCAACAATGACCAATTATCCCACTTTTTATCCTTGGTTTCCCACTAAGGACATTCACAGGCCATGTGATCAGGCTCATTGCTAAACATTTAAAACTAGATAAGAATGCTGCATTACAGTGGTGATAATGAATCCCAAAGAAGTGGTTAACATCTTTTTGGAGCAGCTTACATTTGAACTTGCTAATGACATTATCATAGCATCATACTCAGGAGAAAAATAACTTGACACTGTAACATTTACAAACTCATTGTCAATGTGTGAGCTTATTTCTGCCAATGTTCAGCGAACAACATAACCTACAACATAACCTCTGTTACATAATCTTCCATACTTTGTGGACATTCTAACTGTACCCCAAACAACCTCTGCACCAAGCCTTTGACTTCATATGCGCTTTTAAGGCTGCCCTAAACTTATCTTGCAGTTTTTGGTGCCCATACATGAATATAACATAGCTGTTATACTATAAGACAACTTTCGGTAATGCTTTTTAGTCATTTTTTTCATCAACAGTACAACTCACTTGGATAATATCCATGTATAATTGTTGTTTGTGACTTCTAGTTTTACGATGGTGGCAAGGAACACTAACTAGTGATGCTTGCTGTTGTAGCAATATTTGTGCTAATAATTTACAACACTTCCAGATACAATAGGTATACTTTGCCATGAAAAATATAATGGCTGCTACACAAAACAAACAAATGTTTAAAAACCATCACAGACACTCTTGTTTTATTTGGTACCAGAGCATAAATGAAGAAGTACAACTTAGTCAACACACAAATTTGTATAATACATGCAGTCTGTCGATTAAACTGTTGTCAACTCAAAACAACAAAACTTTGTAATTTACCGAATGTTAAAAGCACAACATATGAGCTTTTAATTTCCAACATAAACAAGATGTTTTATTTTGAACATGAGTAGGCAATAAACCAAATGTCACTACACTAGGCAGGCTCTAGTCATAAGTTACATATTATTATATTTTAATATAATCACATTTTATAAGTCAAAATGTTTTAAAACCTTTAATTTTTAATATATACACACTGCATATTTTAAATCATATTATGACTGCTGACCTGTCACCATGACTACCCATCCAGTGGGAGGCAGCTTAATGTTTTGAAAAACATGGTTATGGTTTTACCTCATGAGTTGCACCCCATGTATTATGTTATGGCGTCGAATTTGAAGATACATAAGAAATACATTTTTAAGTTTGCATATAGTTAATGTAAGTGCATTGCAGAACATCATTTCTAAATTCCAAAAAATGTAGTATGTGACAAATAAATCATGTTATTGGATGACAGAATTTGTACCATTGTAAATACTGTATTGTGATATTACTAGGAACAAAATAAAATTAAGTAGTGTACAGAAAAACAAAAGAAACAGAACATCACATCGGAGTTTTACTGTTTTACCAGTCGTCATATTGATAACATCACTAAGAGAAATTAAGTTATCTAATCTGATGTTAACATTGGCCAATGCAGATATTGCACATCTATACCTGTTCAGAACTAACATTTTTGGGTTAGGCACTTTTGAAATAGGGATGAAGTATTGAGATAGTCTTAGTGTCTTAATGCATGATGGATATTTGTCTAGGAGTTCTGATTATATTATGACAGAGTAAATTATTTAACACAATTTTGCAACACTCACCTTGGTAGGCATTTAATTGTTCTCTAGATTCATGAAATGAGAAATAACATCAGATTTTTTATTATTGCCAAAATAAATGTTTGGCACTGTGCATGATTACTTACAAACAAGACACTATCACGTGGTAGGGTCACTAGATTTTTGCATCAAGGTAGAACTACAGTCAACGGCCTCAAATGCATCATTACTTAATCCCTCAAACTTCTTTATCCAATGATACGTCTGTTAGTCCAAGTAACACATCTACTGATTCCGAAGACATGCACTCTCCTGCTTTGACGCCGTACTCTCATACTGACTTTGAAAATTTGTATATTACATACTGCAACCACTAAATTCATTGTTTTGTAATTAAATATACTGAGTTAAAACACAAAAACTTACACAGCAAAATTATTGAATTCTCTATATTTAAATAAAACTCAAAGAAAAGTATTTTCTAAATATTTTTTTCTGTTTAAACAAAATATGAAGCAAGTCTTACCTATGTAAAAGACAACATTTCTATAGTCTGAATGCAATTCCTACTGTGTATTTCTTACTTCTGTAAAGGTTTCTTCATACGTTGCAAGAGATTAAAAGATGCAACCAACATGAGAAAATAATTAAATAATTTCTCTTAGTCTTCTCTCATTTCTTGGAAAAATAAAAAGAAAGCTCATACCATGCATCTTTTTTTCTAACAAAAGATACAAAGACTTGCATTTCCCATTTCCTTTTTCATCAATGTCTTAACAAAGCCATCACTACAGCTTTTCTGCGTCTTATCTATCGCTACTAGCGTGCAACTGCAAGTCAGTGACGCGCAGAGATGTCAGGACTGGGGCAACGACCGAGGTAAACACAAAAAAAAAGTGTGCCGCCTGGGTAGTCACATGGCCGGACATTTACCTGTGCAGCGTAAAAGGAGCCTAACTCTTAATTTTTACCAGCTTTTTTTTTATGTACAGGTTCAAAATCTGCTTAAATGGCACTATTTTGCACCTTATAATCCAAATTTTCCAGGAGGCCATGTTGTGAACCCTGCTAAACATGAGTCAAGATCCAGATGACCCCCATCCCGCAACCCTCGGGAAAGACTGTTAATCCACCCTTGTAGTATACTAGCCACTAGTATGCTCAGTGGCTAATTCACACGACACAAGTTCACTACACGTTAAGTGAACAAGTAAGTTAACACCTCCCTGTACAACGAAGATGTGCACTGGGCATGATTCTACTAATTTAACAAAGCCAAGCCTAGACTAACACTTCTTAAGTGATTTCCAAATTGTTTCTATAATCACAGTCTATCTCGCATACAAAGATTAGTTTCTGTCATTTTGACAGTCAATCCTCTCATAAGTAATTAAACTTGCTTTACATGAAACACTTGCAAGCATACAACTAAACCATAAAAATTCTGAGCTGTAATTAATAATTATGCTCACCAATAACGAGAGACTTACCTGAAATTCTTTAGTCCAACCTGACCTCTTGGTGTAGGGCAGATGGGCACAAATCTGTTGCAGAGAGTTAGGCGTAACCCGCAAATTCTGCCTTATAATGACAGGATCGCCTTGAAGCAATCGATTCACAGAAGGAGAAAATGAAGGCAATCTTGCATAATGACCACGCAAACGTGTCTGGAAAGAAAATTATTATATATTTAGTACATGAAACACACACACACAAATACATATGTCAAAACACAGTTGATGAGTGTTGTTATAGCCATGAAGCTTAATAAAGAGTAATGACAAGAATACATAAGTACTACACAGGAAATCCTTGTTTACGAGTAAAGACATTACTGTAGGACTGTTCCACTGAAGTTTACAGAACTCAGACTAATCAATGTCCAATGGTAATTATGAATATGTGGTGGCCATTCCTAAATTTATGATTTAGTTTTCCAAACTGGTGTCATAATATTGTACAGAAAATTAACTACTGATACTACATATGCCCTTGTTAAAAATGGGTTTTCAGGCGAGTTCTACACTAGGTAAAGAAATTGAACTGGTGTTGCCCAAGACCAACTTCACTCCCTTGCCATTTGCTATCTACTTTTCATCCCTGTAAGAGAAGGGTTGTTTAGATTCATTACACTCTGTACCGTCAGATTATCACCTGTAGGCTGAGTTTCCAACCTCCAACAGCCAACACTCAATCAGACATGCTGGCGTTGCACCTGAGCACTGACTGCTTTTATTCCAGTCACACTGCATTGCTTAACATTCTGGTGGGAAGGAACATGGTATGTCCGCAGAATTGATCCCCTGGCCGGTGTAACGCATAACTAGCTTCCCAACAACTAACATTAGATCCTCGACTATTCACATTGTCCTAACTTTAGATGGACAACAGCCATTACTCACTCCAGAGTGAATCTTCCGCAGCCCATCATCAATAGGTATTGATGACCAACAACAGTCCAAATAAAGCCTTCATTTACATTGTACTTGGTTCACAACATAGTGAGCACTTTTAAACCATCTTGCTTACAATAACTATTTTAAAATAATATTTATTGTGACCGCAGGTGTTAACTTTTGTGTCAGTTCGTAATCTGTACACCTTAATTTTTACTTGTGTGTCTTTGGTTATTGTAAAAATTGCAGGAAACTATAATTTAACTGAAGGGAAATAGTAACTAAGCTTTCAAAATAGCTCACTTTATCCCAAACCACCCATACTTTACAATTCAATGAAAAAAAATTGAATCAAGGGCTATAATAAACAAACTCTTGTGATATATATTTCTATTCATTACATGATTTACCTGTGCCTGGAGGGTCATTCCATTTCAAATCAGCTAATGTCAGAAAAATGTTTTGCATCACAATTTTTTATTTTAATGAAACTTTGTATGAAATACATAACATTCCTTAGGAGTAAAAAAACCATTTTTAAAAATTTTTTTGCACGAGATAGACTATATGGTCAACTACCGCGAATAAAAAAGTGACATTTCAGGGTCATGTTTAAGGAGCCATAACTTTTTATCCCTTGCTGCTACGAAGCTCTGCCATAGCTCTTTATAAAGCTTTAAAACTAAATATTTTATTATGTTCAGAGCAAAATTTACCTGAAATCAAAACTAACCCTCTTTTTTAAGGTTGAATTGTGCCTGAAAAAACTCTGTTTCTTTTTCCAGTGGTAGCTAGCCATAAAATACTGAAGTGATTATAATAACAACTTAAGGTTTTCATGCGTAGTAGACAGCAGTGAGTACTACTAGGGAAACAAATATTTAAGATGTTACTTGGTCCCCTTTACAAGATGTAACCCCCCAAATAAAGAATTTTTTCAAAAAGTTACCTTATTCAAGGTTAAAAAAAGGCATGTAGGGGAAGGGGCAAAAATTATTTATTTTTAAGATAGTATTTTTAGCATCTGTTAAACAAAAGAAATTTCATCTTGATGAGCGGTTTGGAAACTACAAGCCTCTGGATGTTTATGGATTCAGTACATACCTTGTAGGCTATATATGAGAGTAATAAATTACATATTTCAAGATACTTCATTTCTAAAGAAATAAAAAAGGTTTAAATGAATTTTTTGCACTGCGTTTATCCTTCACTGTGAATGATGTAGACGATGTAAGAGATGTTATTGAGGAAAGATTCCAAATGTCACTAGTACCTCACACAAGAACATTTCACAGCTTCATTCCTACCAGGACTTCTGTAATGAAAATCAAGCACACATCATTTTCTGAACAATCAGTGACCTTCCAGCTCATTAAAGTCAGTGAATCTGAGAACATTACATTACAGACACAAACTAAGGTGCTTGATTAGGTCTGTTGTGTGTATGGTAACTGATGGTTAGGAGAAGTAGTTGAAAAACAAATGTATGATATTGAAGAAGATAACAGGATTCTTTTTTTTTTTATCAAAAAGGGCTTGGAATTTCAAAAACACTGATAAAAATAACAAGACTTGTATATGATTACAAGACATATTAAAGATTTTGAAACCAACAGAGTTATGGTCACTACAAAGGAGAGGTCACAACTAGGGTTACGAGATATTGTAATGTATTGCACACGATGCGATATTTTTTAAAAAACTAGTGCACGATAGTTTTGTTGAGATAAATAGCAACTGCGATATCTTGCTATATACAGCAACATGATATGTTGCGATTTTTATCACAGCGCGATATTTTGCGATAATCATAGAACGATATTTCGCTTATTGCAGTGTGATATTTTGCAATTTTTATTGCAGTGCGATTGAAATTTTTATCACAGCGTGAGTTTCGCGATTTTTATCGCTGCATGGAAAAAACTAACACAATCAGCTTAATACCTTACTTTGCCGCCAGTTAAGTTTTTGAATCCATTAGAGAGTGACATGACCATAACATTAGGTGTGTTAATTTTGTCCAAACGGGTTTACAAACATGGATACGAAGTGGAAATATATACAACATAAAAATTAACAAGAATATGGCAGTATTATGGAAATTTTATGGAAATCATTTTGTAAGCAGTTCCCATTTCATTGTACATAATAAATTTAAAAATAAGCATAGCTAGGACACTTTTAATAACAATAAACCTTAGTGTATTTGTAAATTTGTGCCATTAAATGTATTTTTTCTAACTTTTTTATATTTGTACGAGATATGGTTTGTTTTGTAGACATACATTGTGACTTTTTTTTACTGTAATGAAAATTATTTAGCTTTCGTTCTTTTTTTTTTTATAATGGGACCTCAAAGTCCAAATTTTAATTAAATGTTTTATGATTCAAAGGAAAACCAACTGACTTATCGAACTGAAAAACTTCACACTGAATAATGGTGATATAGGCTACAAGTCTCCTGTGTAACAACAAAAATAATTAAAAATTTTAGCATTTAAAGAAATTGTGAAATTTGAAATTAAAACTTAAAAAATTCAAGAATTTTTTTAAAAATAGATAAGTATTTTACTTTTTGTTTTTATATAGGAAACCTTGTTGCCTACATGTTAATTACTCAGTATGAATTTTTTCAGTTCGGTAAGTCAGTTGGTTTTCCTTTAAAGCATAAAAAAAAAACTATGAAAGCCAAAAATGTTTCAATTCAGTATAATATGGTTAGAATGGATGTCTACAAAGCAAGCCATATTTTGTACAAATATAAAAATGTTTGAAACATAAAAATTTTTCCATCATGTGCCCCCTTAAGAGTTAGTTGGACCTGACCCATGAGCTCCTCTGTAGCGTGGTACGAAAAGTGTTTTTTCGTATAACTATTAAAAGTGTTTCTACTGCTTTCTGTATGCGAAAAGAAGACACACTTCAAACTGTGTCTGTCGTTTTAAAAATACTGCTTGCTTATTAAAAAAAACATGACTGTCAGCTCCTCAAAAGTTGTAAAAATTTCTTTATTTGACATTTCTGTAGCTGGAAAAAATACCAATCATAATCGTAAAACATAAAATAAAGAATCCTGTGTTAGAGTAAACACACATACTTTCCACAAATTAAATAAAAGGGTCTCGAGTCCCATTGAAAATACTTTCTACAAAAACACTGCACGCTAGTTTAGTACACTGCACTTACAGGCGAAGCAATGTTTAACGCACATATTGGAGTTGAGTTATCGCCTTCCCGTTTCTGTGCCTCAGACGAAAATAAAAAAAAAACTAAGGTCCAAATAAGTCTTAATGGACCAAATATTATCAAACTCGGTACTCTGGTGACCTGGTCAACGTGTGTAATATTTATCCTTTAGTTTCTAACATAATAACTGTATAAGTTTATGTAATGATGGTTGCTGTCATGTCAGTTGCTTCATGTAGTGTTGTGCAGTTTTATGAGAGAGAGCAGATAACATAAGACTAAAAACTGCTGGGCAGTGAGTGAGTGGGCAGTTATGTTTTGTTATCAGTACCATGGGTGGCATTAACAGCCAGCTGGCGCATCTAGATGCTGAAAGGAAATGCTGACATGAAGATAATGACAGCTCAATTACATGTTCCGTGTCTCCAAAACAAGATTTTCGTATTGATGAAAATAAGGTTGGGTAGCTTCTCAGACTCAGTAATCCATTTTTTCTTCTTTTAAGACCACATTGTCTTTATCTCTTACACAGTAATACCCTTATTTCATGTAAGACAGACTGTACCTTTATTATTTGAATTTACATAATTATTTTTTAATAATTCAGCGACATATTCAAGTATTATAATTGTGCAATAGTTGTACTCATTTAAGCATGGCTAATAAATATCATGTTTACAGCCCACTATTGTATGTTAAATGCCTCCTTTTTAAAGTTTAGTTTTGTGTATTTTTCCATTGAAATATTGTTGCAAAAAAGGCACCACAATAGGATTGAGTATCGTTGCTATATTGCTTTAAAATTATTAGTGATAATTTTATAACAGTTTTATGTAGTTGTTAGAGCATGTAGTAATTTTATACTTCGAATTCTGTAGTACGTAGTACAGCGAAAGCTCATGATTTTGCGGGGGAGGGCTGTAGTTGTAGTTGTTGAGGAACACCCGACCCACCAAACCATAGGGGTTGAGGGGGACACATCCCCCCCCCCCCAATAATATGTCTCTTCATTTCGTCTCCTCCAATATATATAGGTTGTTTCTAAGGGGGATTGATCCCTGTCAGATAGTTTTTTACGGTTTTTCTTATAAATCAGGGAACACATTGTTTTGCTATTTTCATGCTGAGAAGGCATAGTTTATTGTTTCATTCCCTTTTTGGAATCCATATGGCATTGTTTCTGTTAATTTTGTGGCCTCTGTAGTCGCTCACATAAATAAAGCAATTTTTCCTTTTCAGCTGTTTCCCGTTGCCAAATAATGAATATAATATGGTTCCAACAATTTCAGAAAATCAATTAAGTTTGTATCTATGCCCTGTCATGACAAAAATTTTGATACGTCGACTGGAACAGAAGTTATCGAGAAGAAACTGATAAATCCATGGTGGTAGGGATCAATACCCCTTAACTTATATTACAAACTTAAGGACGTGATCTTTTTCCACAAGTGATATATAGTTTTACAATGAAATTTTTGTCTACTGTAATTCGCACAGCAGAGATTAAAACTTGGAAATTTAATTTTAATTTGTATATTTGCAAAATATTGGAAACAACGAGGAGTTAAATTTCAGTTTTGTGCACAATGTTTAGTGTTATTGAGATCTTCAACACATCAAGAAGCCGCTCTTTAGAACACTCCCCTTCATGCAGATAATAGCCTCTCTTTGAGTGGAACTTCTGTGGCAAACATTTTGTGGTAATTGTCTGAGAAATACATACCAAGAAATATAAATAGTCCTTTTTTTGAAATTTGGTAACATTCACAATTTACAAGACATAAATCTTAAAAATAATCAGATGCTGTAGTAGCATTGTTAGCACATGAATTTCTGTGGCAATGAAATTCACACATGAAATATACCAATTATGGTGTGTGATAGGCATGTCAGTATATGAACTTTGAGGTTTACTTGGTTGAAATATGTGACATGGTTCTAAAGAACTGTAGCACAGGATTTGTTTTTCAAAGAGCAAAATGCATTTACAAGCATGCTGTGTGCAATTAAATTGCAGGGGTAGCAGTTTTTGCCTACATACCAGGTATTGTATTGTTGACACAGACACACTAGAATGCATTTTATAGCAAACTGTACATTCTAGGGACTTGTAAAAATATGACCTATTTTGTTGCCTAGCGTGAACTGCTCAGAAAAGCAACATGAAATGTTCACAAAACCGAATGCCACAAATGTTGTAATCAATAAGAGGATGACCACCCCTGTTATTTACATGAAGGAAGTTTTAAAGAGCAGTTTCTGAATTTGGTCGAAGATCTCTGTTACACTTATCATTGTGCACAGAATTGATAGCTAACACCACGTCCTTTCCAAAAATTTGCCAAAATACAATTTCAAAATTTATTTTTCAAGAGTGAACGTCTCCCTTAAAAATTGTGTTACAGGCAAAAATGTCACAGTGTAACTAGCCTACACCTCATTTTTGATAAGGAATCATCTCCCAAAAGTTTTTAACATAAACTAAATATCAACCTCTATATTAAGTTTCGTAGTAATATGAAACATACTAACTCTATCACTGATAAATTTTTATTTGTCAATAACCTCATTAACAAATCTTGTGCTGTAATAACTTAAAAACTATAGAAAAAAACCCATTTGCTGCACATATAGGCTTATGTAGTCCATCAGTGATAAAATTAGCACTCTTGAATTAAAATTGTGTGTAACATTTCTCACACGAATGCTCAGTTATTTGCTTCCAGTAAAGTTAGTAGATAATTAGGTAAGTAATTTTGTGTTGTATCTGAGCCCGCTTCTAGCAGACACAGTAATAACAGGCTGCTAATCTTGGCGTTGCTAAGCATCGACCAATGTCCAGTGCCACTCACCAGTACCCTTCCCATTAGAACACACATTTAAGGTACCACATCGACACAGGGTTCTAAAAACTACCAATGATGTAAGACAGACCTTAGCAAAACAATTTTATATAACGCACGATACCATACAAACTCTGACAAATAGGTGCATACAGGACATTTTCTCCACTGAGAGATTTATACAGATTTACGTTACAAGATTAGGCTGAAAAATACAATTCTGCTGTGGCCGACACAGGCGCGCCACTTTATTCCGTCAAAAATTAAGGCAGGAACCAATCCCAAGTCGTACTGGGCTCGCGGCCGCGACAGCACACCCTCGACGTGTCATTAACGAAAACAATCACAAAACCAAACCTAACTGAAAATACGTGGAAAATAGAAACACAAAACTTAATTAAACGAAAAAAGAACTTACCGATGACACGGCTCAGGTGTGGCACCGCGGTCGCAAGCAAAACACAACCGCCCCAGAATGGGCCCAGGAGAAGACTACTTGTTTCACAGACTTGAGCGTCTGAGCTAGGCACGGGAGGGAGAAGTGGGGGAAGGAGGGGAGAGCGAACACGAGCGCATCCGATGGCGGCCGAGCACGGCCGAAGGCCGGGCGGGGAATTCAAACCACTAGTCGCACAGGGAATACGCACCAACTTCCTCCATAGCAACCTCACTGCTAGTCCAAGATATTGTATAACCAACAGATCTTCAGGTGTGGTGAACCGGAGTCGCCGACTCCCGGTACATATCTTACTAAGTGTACAGTGATGAAAATAGAGGTACCTCAAGTGCTCACCAATTTACAGAGGAATGGACTATGTTATTCGAAAGAGCTTACACCCTATTTGTGTGTGATATTATTAAAGACCTGTAGATGCATAGCTTAGAATATTTTTTTTAATTAAATTTAGATATGTTTTGTGAAGTTTATGTTGTGTTGAACTTAATCACAGAAGATTTTATAAATAGTTTGAAAGTGTCAAATTGTACGTGTTTCAGTTTAAATATTTGCAAGAAAATATTTTTACAATTATGTATGGTTTCCTCTATTACGTCATTCTTTCACTGTGGGCAGATTCTGTACTATGACAACGCGAAATGTAGTAAAGATTGACAAACTTTAAATGTTTATCTGCTCATTTTCGGTGAATTTTTTACTCAGAATTTTGGCAGGTTTCGAAAATATGTATATTTTTTAAAAATATACTAGGGTGATCAGGCAAGATACATACTATAATGACAGTGAATACAAGTTTTTTAAAACTAATTATTTTTATTGAATCGAACATTCTTACTGCTACCGCAGTGTGTAAGTTAATATTCAGGTTTCTCCTGGTATTTAAATTAATTTTTTTGTGGTGTGTATAGGCCTCCAACATGTACCAAAGTTAACTTTTTTTTGTAAATCTGTTCACTTAAAAAATTTTCTAAAAAAGAAAATAACTATTTCAACCAGTTATATAATTAGAGTATTTTAGGAATGACAAATACTTAAATAACACCATTTTGCATCTTGGAACCCCAAAATTTCCCGGGGGAGGACCCCCTGCTTTCCTTTGAGGATGGGTGTTCCTCAACAATTAAATACATTTCAGTCCCCCCCCCAAAAAATATGAGCTTGCAACGCCCATGCTCTAGTTCATAACATGTAACAAATTACAAGTTACAAATTTTGAGTTACAAGAAATTTCTAGTTGGAAAAATTCCTGTTCCGCAGTGAAGTTGGCAACACCTAAGTAAGTATGTATATGAAGACAATTAAAAATGTAAATTACTAGAAAAGAAAGCCTTAGCACGTGAATATGTTTGGAGAGGTAGAATTTCATGACAAATAGGAAAGAAATATATAGCCTGTACGATGCAAATTATGACCGACAAAAAATATGTTGGTACTGTTTCAATTATTACGCATGCCGTTTCTGTACATTTATATCTTAACTATTGCCATTCTAGTCCTCACTTTATCACAGGAATTAATATACGTATTGTACAAGACACCCAAAGTTCCATTCCTGTGTGTGTGTTTATAAACTGCTTTGCAATACAGAAACTCTGTCCTTGCTGTATGTGCATTTTGCAGATTTTTAAATTTTTTTATAGGCTAGTCCCAAATAAATACAAACTTCGTACAGCAGTATATGTAACAAAACATAATCTCACCACTCCAGTAAAACTCTCAGAACCTTTCACACTATGTCGACGTACAGTATGTGGATGTGGCTCATATTCTTCACTCAAATAATCAAATTATTTTTTACCTTTAACACCGTACAAACAACGAAACTCAACAAACATGCAAATGTCTCAATACCAGTGAAAATTTATACCGGTACTAATATTATCATAAGTGTTGTTTTACTATAAAATAGAACGTCTCATGCTTAGATTGCAGTATGGAGTTATATGATCATTTGCTCTCTCTTTCCAACACACAATAACTACCATAAACACTGTCCTAGTTTTGACGCACGCTAATTGCTAAAAATCCAAAAATTTAATTGTGTAACTTTTCTCTTAAAATATTGCATATTATACAGCATCAAAACTTGCAGCATATGATATAATTGGTAAATAATTTGCACCATTCTAAGGGGTTTAAAAAATTCAAAAAACAAAGACTTTGTAGTTATACTGTTTTCATGCATCCATAAATATGTCACATCATAACTAAAGAATTAATACCAAACTCATATTCAAATTTTAACAGTATATAACTTCATATATCTGGACACCAACAAAATAATCAGACATTTGCTTTCTTAATTGTATAGATATTTATATCTATACTCAATCTCATGTAAGTATTCCATGTCTTGATAGTTCACTTCTGAGAAGTTTGTCTGTAAACAGGATTGCGGAGACTGTGCTATTCCAGGAAGACGAGTAGGTTTAAAGCTCCAAACAACGGAACTACTGCCAGGCCAATTTCTCAGAAGAGATATGTCAAAATATGGAAAAGTTACTTGAGACGGAGCATAACCTTATGTGCGTTTCAATATAGAAAGAAACATTTGTTATTATTGAAGTTAGGTGGGGGATGAAAGTGAGAAAGTTGTTCATACAGTGTTGTATGGAAGGTAAAACACCCAATATGACACAATACAGACAAACTAAGACGAAGGGAGAGAAATACTGTGTTGAACTTATTTCAGTATTTTTCACATAAGCGTATGTACTATTAACGCAATTACGGAAGCTTTCAAAGTAACCGGCTGTTCTAAAAGAACCATTTACACTCTTAGAAAAAACAACAGCATTATGGTACCTTTAACCTGCAATGGTCTGAAAAAAATTGTAACAAATTACATATTTTGTTTTTAATGTCTATTCAACATAATTGCTAAGCAGATTGCGATACTTGTCGTACTAGTGCAACAGCATCCCCTGTAAAGAAATTTGCTGCAAGCTTATTCGAACATGTTCAGGCGTGATACACGTACATAAATGTAGCAATTGACTCCACGCAGCTTGCACATGGCCATACAGTTTACTCATATTGTCGCAGACGTGTTGACATGCCCGTAATCACACCTGAACTGATGTGCTGGTTGGGCCACTGAACATGATTTGGGTGGAAGGAAACAACAGTGCCATGTCACACACTTGCTATCACTTTGTGGACATTCCACAAAGAAAAGAAACTGCAATCACAACATTTGAAGCACCTCGTATGCGTACCACACCCAAAATGTTTAAACAAGCAAGGTTGAATAGGCAGGCTGCAACTTTCTTTGCAGATGAAATTGGACAGTCTGTGCACCGGTACAAGTGTCTCAATGTACATGGTGATTATGCTGAAACATAGCTCAAAGATGTTTGTATCTTTTGACAGTACAGTCAACTCCCGATTATTCACACTAATGGAGGGGGTCGATGTCTCGGATAATTCAAAATTGTGGATAATTCACTTTTACCCTTTTTTAGATCTCATCAGAAAGAAAAAATGTCAAACTCATTCCTGCGATAAAAGGCAGCAAACTTATACAGTAGACTCTCGATTATTAGAATTAATGATAAGTGGGTATGCGCTATTTATCTAAAACCACAAATGAAAAAATCAAGGATATTTTATCTATAAAAGGAAAAATCTCTTTAACCCATTCATGCGCGACATGCGGACCATTTTTTGTCAATCCATTCATGTCCAGAACTAATTGTTTCACCTGCTGGAAAAATACTTAAATCTTCAAGCCTTTCAAAATATGGTGGTGGGCGTAACACGTTAGTGAATATTATGCAAGTGAACACAGAGTGTATTTATAAATAACCAGAAATTTTTTTCAAAAAATTTTTTTTAACTTTAGTTAACAATTTAAAGTAAAATATTTTGTGCGGATAATCCAAAAATCGGATAATCCAAAAATCGGATAATCCAAACACGGATAATCGTGAGTCTACTGTACAAGTATTTTAAAACTTGTTCCTGTTCCTTTCTTACAGCCCATCAGAGGTTGGAAAAACATACTCGTACATAAGAGGGCACACACAAATATAAATTGATAGTGATCATGTCACAATTGAAAGAAAACTTTACCATCAAAACATTCATATTGCAGTTCTCGAGAAAGCTAGGCATAAACCATGTACACTCAAAGTGAAAGATTTGGACCACAAATTCTGTAAACTTTACTGCAGCATCTGGAAACTTATTCATCGATCAGGCAAGGGTATAAAAATAATAAAAATTTTAAGATACTTTACAACTACCACCTTGTAGTTGTAGTTGAAGATATTTACGTACGAAGACTACAAATTAAAGAAACTGAATTGCATTGTCTTCAAGTCCATTAATTAGTTACAACATGAGAGAAAGAGACAGTTTTTATGACTTTCTGCCTCACTGAACCAAATGTGTATTACCAGGTTTGAAGTTATAATGTTCAAAAATACTATTTATTTTGACTGTACCTGTAGTTTCATTTGTACCAGTATAGCTGGAACTGTAATATTGCATAGATTTTTCAGTGTAACTTAGCTTAATATTTTTGTCTATTTTTTAACAAGTAGACTACAATCTTCATTTTTTTTATTTTGCCACTCACCCCCCACACTGTGGCATTATTATTAATAACAAAGGCCCCAGAAATCCCCCTATGGCACCCTGGACCCTCACCCTCCTGAGATAAGGAGTCTCCCTCTTTTACGCTCTGTCTCCGCCCCTTGAGGAAGTCTCCACTCCATCTCACTACAACTTTATCTACCAGCAATTCATCAACTTTCCATCCTAACACCCCATGTGGTAAATAGGCTATAAAGCTTTCTCGAAGAAAGGAAAACAGACCTACTTACCAACATGAAATAAATCATACTGAAGACATATAAAAACAGCACTGAATTTTTTTCTGTAGTAAAAAAATTCAGTAGTTTAAATTGGCAATGTTTTATTTCAAATTCAGTAATATTTTTTAAATAAGCCTACAAAAAAAATTCTACGGGGGTTAATGTTATAATTTGAATGCCACCATAAAACACAATAATCCAAACATTTTATCTGTGTATTTTTCTTCTTTTATATGCACATACATTCTTTATTAACAAAAAATTATCCACTTCAACTCTTCAAATCTGAAACTAAAATGTCACAATTCCATCTATGACTGTAAACCAATTTCTCAATGTCCTTACATGGACACTTATGGGGCGGTCCACACCCCCATATCATAGGGCCTTAAGCGAGCCAGTTCCAAATGGCGAAACAAAGTAAAACACTGGGCCGGATAGTTGTACACGCGCGTTACGTTTCTCGCTGAACGAATCAGAGTCCCGAAGCACACCACGTCTCTCTCGTTCCGTCCGCCGCGGCTGCTGCTTCCAGACTGCCTTCTTTATGCGCTGGTAGAGGGAGGGGGCGGCGAAACCATCTGTCCTGCACTGGCAGATGGCCGTGCGGCGGCTGGGATGGCAGGTGTCGCACATCGGTGTCAAGATCACACATGCCCTGCCGCCGTCACTGATCCGCCACTGACACACTCTGCGAACACCTGTCGCGACCAGGTGCAATTCCACCTGGCCTGTGGCCTGGTACGACGACAGAGCAATGGCGTATGTCCACAATCCAATAACTTCTAAATTGCAACAAATTTTTAAAAATAATGTAAGTCTACATCGCACTCAATCCTCTTTCAAAAAGGTTTATCAGTTTGTTTATTTGTTTTGGCTAAGAAACAAAGCGTATGTAGGTAATTTTTAAAAATAATGTAAGTCTACATCTCGCACAATTCTCTTTCAAAAATGTTTATCAGTTTGTTTTCCTATTTGTTTTGGCAAGGAAACAAAACAACGGTCTATGAAGGTACAGGTCTTGACACCAAATTACTACTAACGCTCGGTGACAAAAAAGGAGTCACTTTCTCTTGCTGGAGAGCATACGCAGTGTCAATACCTCTTCCTCTTAGACAGTGAACAAAACCAACATAACAGAACAAAAGACAATCAAAACACTGATAAAAGGCCAGGGGAAATATTTTTAACAACAACTTGAAATTGGGCAACTGCCCGGTGCACTGCAACTTCCACCTGTTAATTTTCAAACACTATCTAGCAAAAAACTGTTGAAATTACGCCTACTTAAATGATTGTGTAATGTGAAGTCAAAAAAAGTGAACATATTTTGGCCTGGAAACTTGTTTGAATGCTCTGGTTAAGTAGGCTATATACTGCAAATATTAATAATGTAATTTGTAAATTTCAATTATAAACTATATTTTTACATAACGGTACTATACCAAATGTTCAGTTCGAATTTCTACTGCGGTACTTACAGTGTTAAACAACATTCGCCTAGTTGATTCATCCCATTTCATCCTTACTGGATATTTTTCATAAAACTATCCACCTAATGTCCGGAAATTGTCTCGACCTGTGTACATAGGTGTTTCAACCACTGATAGATCCACTGGTGAAGTTCCGAAAACGTGGCTGGCTGGGCCTTCGTCAGGACGCAGAGACAGAGTGTGAAATCCCTTATCACGACAGGGAGAGGTTACATCCAAGGAAGGGTACTTGGCCCATTGTTTTTATAGGCGTAATGTATAACATGGGTTTAGAGGCAAGTACGAAAATAATATTGTTCGTTGATTGTTGTTTTTTCTATGCAGAGGTGTGTGAAGAGAACAAGTTGCAGGATGACACTGATACATGATTGTGAACCAAAGAAAACAAAATTAAAATAAACGTGAGTCAAAGATTTTTAGGTTCACGAGAAAGAAAGTTAGGAGTACTGGCGTATATGGATGATAAGGACAGAAGATAGAAGAGTCAGAATACAAATACCTTGGAATACTGTTTCAGGATTAACTTACTTATGATGAAGGCAGCTAGAGAGTAGTTCCAAAAGGGAGTAGAAATGCTAGGAAAAGTATTTAAGGGAGTGCAGTGAAGGAAAAGGCATGTATTACAATGGTATGGCCAATGTTAAGAGTATGCTGCAGCAGAGTGGGATCCGTACGTGGAATTGGAGGTTGAGGGAGCTGGAGAAGAAACAAAGGTGGGCAGCAAGGTGGCCCAGTTGTGATATTAAAGTGACTGGGGTGGTGGAACACAAAGGAAAGAAGAGTGGAAAGGCTGGTTAGGACGTACAGGGCGGTAAATGGAGGCGGCTTGGGTGAGTTAGACTGCCTGTTAATTAAGGCAGAGTATTAAAAAAAGAGTGAATAATAATTTTGTAAGATTCAGATGATCAGGTAAAGAACAAAATGGAGTAGGCATTCTACGTTTAGGTCGGCGAGGGAATGGAATTTACTTTAGAATAATGTAGAGAAGTGGACTGGTAATCTAAAGCCCCTGGCACAATTGACGTGTCCCCTGTCCTCGGATGTCCTCTGTCCTCACCTACAACACGATGCGCGGACATTTCAAAGCTGGCACAATTGACCAGTATGGCACCTGTCCCCACACGTACATTCAAAAAACTGCCAGCAGATTGCAGTAAATGCGTCGCGTCAAAATGATACTATTTAGTCTAGTCTTCGTGAAACCTAGTTTGTCTATGGTCTTGTTTATGTATTGAGTTTTGACATTTGATTTTGAAGGTAGTTATTATTCGATGTGCTTATCGCTCGATTATTAATTTATTATTCATGTATCTAGTTGTTGGATATCAGTTTAACAGAAAATAGGTTAGGGCTAAATAGTTTCAAGTGCTGTGAAGATTGGTTAGGCCTAAATAGTTTCAAGTGTTGTGAAAATAGGTTAGGCCTAAATAGTTTCAAGTGCTGTGAAAATAGGTTAGGCCTAAATAGTTTCTAGTGTCATTTCGAGGTCATTTGCAAAAAAAAAAAAAATGAATCCAAGTAGAGCTGACGACGATGACGAATTTGTGTTCGTGGCATTTATTTGTTTAATGGCAGCATACCAGTTGCTGACCTGTATGCGTGGTCGCAGGAGGTACTGGGTGCATCCTGTAAATAGAAGGAGGGAGGAAGAAGGAGAGTACACAACTCTCTTCATGCACTGTATGACAACTAGTCACGACCATTTTTTTAAGTATACAAGGATGGACGTGTGGCAGTTTCAGCAACTGTTGGAAAAGGTACAGCCTTTGCTAGTACGCAGAAGCAGACGTACCCCACTGTCACCTCAGCTTCGTCTTGCAATGACTGTAAAGTAAGTACATATCAAAGAATCTTATACCAAGGTGGATAGCAAGAACATTTCCACTTCCAAGTGTTGACATACAATATGTAATAAATAGGTTGTAAGTAATGTGTGAACTTTTTCCAGATATCTGGCTCATGGCGGCTCCATGCAATCTCTTGCATGGGGTTTTCGAGTTGGAAGGACTACAGCTCGAAAAGTGGTTCTGGAAACATGTGCAGCAATATGGGAAACAATAGGAAAAGAATATGTCACAGTGCCCAAGTCAGATGCAGAATGGCTGAAAATTGCAAATGAATTTTGGAGACTGTGGAATTTTCCTAACTGTGTTGGAGCCATCGATGGAAAACACATTGCAATAACTGCTCCTGCTGGCTGTGGGAGTGAATACTTTAATTATAAAGGGTTCCACAGTATTGTCCTGATGGCATCTTGCGATGCAAGATACAGGTTCAGATGGGTGGATGTGGGAGCTTTTGGTATGTCGTGTACTAGCTTCTCAATTTGTAAATATTCAGCATTGTACAAAACACTAAGATTTATTGGAAAATGTGTATGTTTGTACAGGTTCAAGAAGTGATGGCGGTATCCTCCGGGAATCATCATTTGGCAAGTCCCTAATGAAGGATGACCTACGTCTACCTGGAACCGCTGATGTAGCATCATGCTGGTTTGTGGCGGATGAGGCATTTCCTCTGAAGGAACAGATTATGCGACCATTCCCAGGACACTGTTCAAGTGGGGAAAAAACATAATTTTATATTTGTATGAAATAGTGTTAGTTTGGTACACATTACTTGAGAGTACATATACCTCTAACGGAAAAAATTTAGCTCATCTAGTTTTCCCGTAATGGCACTTCAAAGTCAAAATTTGCGTATTTTTACTTCATACAAAACTTGAAAACCAGTTAACATAATGAAATGAAAAAATTCATATCAAAACTACGCGTTACTGTCTATGGCCTGTAGCATTTAAAACCCGTTACAAAAAATGTTTATGTTAAATATAAAATTTCAAAATTTAAATTTTTTTTGGTACTTTTAGAAATTTATTTTAAACACAGAAATATTTTATAATGTGTTTGTATATGCTTCAAGCCGTAGACGGAGACGTGTAGTTTTGATGAGAT
>PNEQ01026157.1:0-12303 GCA_003012365.1 Medauroidea extradentata | reverse complement strand
CAGAGCAGGGGGATTGGAATGGGGAGCAGATGGAATGACAGAGCAGAAGGAAGGAGAGCCAGAGAAGGGGGATTGGAATGGGGAGCAGATGGAATGACAGAGCAGAAGGAGGGGGAGTCAGAGCAGGGGTGGGGAGCCATGGAATGACAGAGTAGAAAATTCTAGAAAATTAAGTGACGTCATCAAAGGCAGGTGATGCAATCCAAGATGGCGACCGGAAGTATATGGCGACCGGAAGTGATGCAATCGGTGGTGACGTCATCCAAGATGGCCGCCGGGTGACGTCATCCAAGATGGCTGCCGCAGCTCCAGCTCCGCAACCCCCACCCCCCTGTCCCAGTATCGGCATTTCCCATCTACTAGTGAGTGCAGAGATTTTGGTCTTCAGTGCTGTTGAAGAGTGACATGAGGTGAGTATGGAGCAGTGCCGGCATGAAAAAGCTGGAGGAACGGGAGATCACCAAGTAAATCCGTCGACCAGAGGCATCGTCTTGCACTATTCCCACATACGAAAATCCGGGGAGTAACCTCACCAGGAATGGAACCCGGATCGCCTCGGTGGGAGGAAGAGTAGGCTGCTATGAAAACACTCAGTCCAGTGCCCTGTACATTGAGGCACTGATGTATATTATGCGCATATCTGCATCGCCCTTACCGCTCTGGAGCATCCAGACCTCGGACATCATACTAATATTATTAATACCAAAGAGTGCTTGTTATTCCTTCATGCAGCAACGGAACAACGGATCGAGATGATATTTTTGTTGCGTAGATTTGGCTTATTTATTAACCGGACAGTGACATGAGCTACTTTTTATCCCGATAAAAATACAGTGTTCCAATGAGTTGCTAATTAGCATTTAACATAACTATATAATACTCGCTTCACACTAAAAACTTGAACAGATTTTGATTAAATTTGGTATATGGTTTTCCTAGGTTTCAAAAATGACATACAAAATACTTTTATCCCGGAAAAAATGCACCGCTTCCGTGGTAGGCCTATTTAAAATAAGTAGAGTTTTAGTCAAATTCTGTGTTTAGGCATGTATGTGTTTGTTATATTTATAGATATGTGTATATAAACTAATATTATCATACATGCTCCGTAACGGTTGTCGCATTTGGATGTGTTTTGATGAGTATTATTTAGCACTTATTATTCTTACTTGTTACACTTACTGATCTGAGCTTACTTACAAGTGTCTCAGCCCACGTGACTAGGAGAGCAGAGCACGCAGTTGAGAATTATGTCGGGTGCTGGAATGTATGTCTGTGTAGCCAGCAAGGTGGGCGGTGGACTTAAGCCTGGTGACAACAGAGACCATGGAAGTAACTCCGCAGTCCACTTGGCTACAACTGGTACATAGAATATTGGTTCTTCTACAGCTCTCTTACAACACATTTTGCCATTAATATATGTATATTTTTTTACGGTTATATTTATTTTGTGTAATGATAATTGTGGTAGCAGTTAAGCATAATTGTAATATCACTACTTGATTGATAGTAGTGAATTACTGAGGCAGTTGTGTACTCTTTGCTGTGAATTAATTAAAAAGTCGATCCATCTCTGGCATTTTAGATATAAGACCTCCATGGTAAGAGTCCAGTGACATCTCTGTAGTGTATGTAACAACACATGGTGTAAGGAAATTAACATCCCAAACTCCGAGAAGTGATTCCTCATGGAAAGTAAGCAGACATATTATGCGACACTTTTAAGACAATTGAATATTAAGGGAGGTATTAACCCTTGAAAATGGAAATTAAAAATTGTGTTTGTTAAAAATATTTAAAACAGTTAGGAGTTAGATAACAATTCTTTAGGTGAAGGTAAGTGTTATTGAGATCTTTAACCTGTAAAAAATTCAGCCTTTAAACCTTCTCCTATCATAGAAATACTAGCGGTGTCCTCCCTCAAATTGCATAAAATAACTTTGCCGTCAGATTTTGTGAACATTTCATTCTGTCTATTCGAGCAGTACATTGTAAGGAACAAAAAAGGTATGCAATTTGAGGGTGGGCACCCCTATTATTTTCATGATAGTTTTTTTAATTTTGACCAAACACTATTTTTAAATTATATTTTCAAGGGCTAATATCTGCCTTAATATTCAATTACCTTACACGTGTCCTATATAATGTCTGCTTACTTTTTCATGAAGAGTCACCTCCCAGACTTTGGACTATTAATTTCCTTACAACCTGTATATTTAGCCAGACTGCGCTCTTAGTCATTATTATTCGCCAGAAGATGTTGACATGTGCAGAGTTGACTGGGATAGTGTTAGCAAGCAGTGGGTAGTGTAGTGTAATGTAGTTGTGGAGGGTAGGTAGGAGCAGACCAGCGAGCGTGGAATGCAGATGCAGTAGTCAGGAGAGTCGCACACAATGCCTGCTCGTTAGAGACTGTATAGTTCAGGCAGGCAGGTATATATCCTCGCTGACAATACAGTAGCTCGCAGGCCATCGTGTCGCCGGCCTCCTAGTGGCCATGTCCAGGTCACCGAGCTGTGAGCAGAACTTACTACGCAGTGTGTCCCAGCGACGTCTACTAATCACGACCCTATGTACTCCTCACACGCAATACGGTGACATTTAACTACGCAATATACATGCTATATTTCCTTACCGTCAAACTACAGTATTGTACAAATGGATCATATAAAGCTCAAGGCATTATAGTACATACATCGACAATGAAGGAAATGTTTTCTGATGAAGAAGAAACTAATTGTGAAACACACAGATAACAAAAGACTCTAGATTAATAATACAAATATACACGTTATTATTAAATGACAAGCACCACATTTTATTTATTCAATTTAGATTCGTACTTCATTCAGCACACACTGAAAGGGGAGTTGATATCTCCCTTGCAGCAAAATAACCTCAATAGATTTAACTCGTGCGGCAGAAAAGTGAATATCTGTACAGCCTCACATTCTCTACCCGGTGTACAATGCTATACAAAATTATGTTCCCACTTATTATTTATTGCATCACTTGCAAAGCAGAACGTAAATTCCTGAATTTATTTTTGACTTCTTCAGAGGTAGCGTGTGCACGGACTTACGACACAGTCTTGTCCACAGACTTGAACTCATTCTCACGAAAGTGTTTGCTGACCACCGCGAGGAAACTGTAGAGATATCTGTGTTCTCTGGGTGACACAATTACACCGGGTATATAGTGATCCAGGGTTAACAAAGGCCATGGCCGCCTCCTCTCTTAGTTCCTGCTCGTCTCTAATGACCTCGCTGTTTACGAGACGCAAAGCCAACACAGAAGAAAATATAAAACCTAGCTTCGTCCAAGTGTGGAGCGCAATTTTTACCAGTTACATTTTATTTGCATGTTGTTGGATTACATTTTGCTGGTGCGCGATGACAAACGAAATAGGAAAACACCGGCATTTTAAAATATCGAGATGTCGAGACAGTGTTTAGAAGTTATACCTTCCGTTAACCAAAAAAGTGCTGTTTTGTGGGGAAAAAATACAATAACTATATTGTACAGCACACAAAAAATGTGGTGAGTCACAATATTTGACGCAACAACACTCAATAACGAGTAAACTTTAAACTCGGGCAATTGTTCCTGTATAACATAGACATATTCCTAGCAAGATTGTCAGTTATCTAATTTTGACTAGGTCCATAGCCAGGATTTATGGTTAGGGTTGTACTGAATCTGGGAATGTTATTATATCTACAGTAACACCTTTTCACTTATCCCAATAAAGCAAGGAATGGCCCTGAAGGTGTTCCCCGGGAAAATGTTCAAAGTGTAAAATGTTGCTATTCAAGCAGATTCCATAAGATAAGGGGGCAGGCAGGACCACCACCTCCCGCCCCTCGGCTACGTCCTTGCGGTCAGTTTTGTACCGACTATAGGTTCAATGTGCAGGCTAGGAACCATAGGAGGGGGTGACGGGATATACATGTGTGTGTGTAACAATGAGAGCAGGGAGGGAGAGACAGGGAGGTCGCAGGTAGTTGTGACCCTGCTTGTGTACAGGACTTGACATATCTGCAACAACCACTCTACACTGGCGACAATATAACCACTATCATCTCCTGCTGCCCTGCTAATATATCATACCACCACACTCTTGCCAACTGTGACACATAACACTCACTATACCATCTACATACATCGTGTTTTCTCCTCATCACATTAGGGACGTAAATAGTGACAATAATTCTTGGGGCAGTATTAGTTCAGTTTGTATACTGTGGAACCTTACTTTTTAACCTCTCGTCCAGTGACATATGTGAACGTGTCGTAGTATTGTCTGCTGGAATCTGCTGTCCACACATACCTGAGCTGAACCAACAAAAGTTACAAACATGTTAAAAGTTAACTTGTATAGACCATTCAAGGTAAAGTGAGCACTAAAAATTTAACCTTTGAAAAATATAACTAGATGTTATTGCATATAATTCAACATTAACATTAGTTACCTTACTACTTGTTTGGTTGGTAACGAACTAACCGAGTGTAGTACCGTGTATTTTCCTATTTTAATACATCAATACTATAATAAAATCAACAGAAGTCGACTTATGTGTATATTATATAATTAATAAATTGTTTTATCAAACTGAAGTCTACAGGTTCCTACCGACTGATAGCACAAACATCAAGTCATGTGTCCAGAGAGGTTAGACACAGGGTCGTCATATAGGGGATTTAGAATTTTAAATGTATAAAATTAATTTTTGTATTTTGTTATTTGAATAATGCTAACTTAAGCACACATTATTAAAGTTTGTAATACATACATGCTTAATTTGCGACGGTCCCTTAATGCAACACAAGCTATTGAGTCGAGGAATAAGAATTAATAACTCATGCAAATATTGTTAAATCAGTCTCACGTACCGCCACGCCGCTCACAGAGGTGGAGAGAGTTGTGGCTAAACGTCGCACTACACTTGACCGTTGTTTATTTGTTTGTCGAAGCTTAGTTATTACTCATTTGTTGACATACCCTTGATTACAAAATATTATTTTCATTGATGTGCTGTAACTATACTGACACCGATAATTATTCTAATAAATAAAAGTAATCCCCACTGCCGGGTTATTACAGTGGTGCTGTGGCAGAAGGGGGGATGGATGGAAAGAGGGGGAGGGGGCTGCCGGCCGGCCCAGACCTTTTGTGACGGCAGACCACCCCCTCTCCTGACTTCCAGGCATTTTCATTTTCATTTACTATTACTAAACTAATCCTAAACTACTTAAAGCTAATAATATAACTAAATTACAATTATTTGCAGTACCAATGTATCAAGACGGTTAAATTGATACCCAACAACAAGATATCTACAGTCACAAACGCCCTTTTCTTCAATTTACATAATTAAGTATACAGAGATAAACAAAAGTTTCCCTTTGGCTCGTCACATGACCCTCTGAATTTCTTGTGTCTGGTGAAAATTTACTTTTAACTGGTTACAAAAAATTTAAGCCGCCAGCTCTCACACTACCTCCTGTACAATATTTAATATAACAATCATTACATAGTTTGCTCATTCGAATATACACCCATGATCATGTATTGGAATATCTCGGTAGACTTAACTGGCTGCGACTAAAAGACAGGCGCTTATTTCATAGTTTGTCCCTCGCTTACAAGATCCTTTCTTCAACTGAAACAAGCCCTAAATATTTAGTGTCCAGGCTAAAAATGTTGGGGGAAAATCATAACTTTGGCACTCGGTCTAAGGAGTCACAACAACTGTTCATTCCAACTCATAAATCATCCTCATTCACGAAATCTTTCACTGTATCTGTTGCGCGGGCGTGGAACTCTTTACCCGAGAAAGTGCGGAATGCGTCAACACTCCCGGCTTTCAAGCGTGGCGTATGTAAACACATCAAGTTATCGAGCTCGAGAATCCAGAATTCATATTTAGGCATGTAAATACTGTATTTGAATTCTTCGCTATAGTACCCAAACATTATTTCTCATTTTAATATTTCATATAAAAGAACTACAAAATTAGTTGGAAGTGCCGAATTCATTGCTTCTAAATATATTAGTTTCATTAATGTACAAACTTAGGTAGCCGTATATAATATTTAGTTTTTTTTTTTTTTTAAGACGTTCCAGCCCATGAACTATAGTTGTTTCCATATTAATTGCAAATATTGTATGTGTGAATTTATATTTATAATAGTCTTTTTTAATTGTGTTACTATTCTGTGCAGGATGTTAGCCGATATGTGTATATGTGTGTGTATGTGTGTTTATGTATGTATGTATGTATGTATGTATGTGTATATAGGCTATATTACAACTGGCTGCCTAAGGTTACTAAAATTTAACTATTGGTTGATATTTTTGTGAAGTGCTATATTGTTGTTGTCTTGCTTGTCACAAAATTAATCTTTTTTTTTTTGTGTATACGTAAATGTTTGCATATCTGCATAACAACGAGCTAGGACTTTGTGTTGGAAATATTTTTGAAAAATCACAAACTCTGTACGAGTGTTTATTAGTCGCTACTTCACACGAATATGTGAAGTGGTCTTTTTTTTTTTTTGTCATGTTAGTCATCATTAATTTTTTAATTATTTTTTCTTAGTTTTTAGCAGTTCTATGTATATGTAATTTTATTTTGTGCATCTGTAAAAAATGGTTAAGTGTAAGAGAAGGCTACGTGCCTTAACTTCGCCATTTGATAAATAAGACAATAAATAAATAAAAATAAATAAAAAATTCTGTTACTTTTGTTGCATGTGTTCATGTCATATGAACTGTGCATTAACTCCTGCAGGCTTGGCATGCATAATTAGTCCCCGATACTACGGCGAGTAAAAGTCTGCGAAGTATTTTTTTTTTCTTTTGTCATGGCCGGCGGTACCTACCCTAACATCTTTCCGCTGGCAGCCTGAGCCATTTCTCCTGAGACACGAGTGTCTGGGTTGCCTGGCGCCGTAAGCCGGCTACAGTACATCAACCGTACCTAATTCGCTGCCTGCCTTACTTGGCACATCCAGTATTTCGCCGCTTTAAAAGAAACATTTCCCTGTGGCCACTCGTCCTCTAAGCTGACACTTTTACAGTCTGCTCTATTCAAACAGCGCATCTCTTCGCCTCGCCCTTTTCTGTGAAACAGCCTCTCTCCCCCAAAACCTCTGCTGGGCAATAAAACCACCTTTATGCACTGACGGCCGTCGCGTCTTGCCCTCTTTGTCGATGTATAGGAGAAACGAGAAACTCCTATGCTGAAACGGAATGCAAAACATCTTTTACCCTCGGTAAGATGCCGCCTAGTGACTTTCTCATACTTGTAAGAACATCGTAACTCACAAACATTGAACATCCCTCTGTGTTCACCTGTATCTGGTTCTCGTAGTTCATACGCACTTACCCCGACTTCTCTAACAAACTCGTATGGTCCTCTGAAAACAGCTGTTACTTTTCCCATCCTCTTATGTGCTTTCGAGGATAAAGTTATCACCTTTACCAACACTAAATCTCCCACTGCTAAAACGTCAGGTGCCCTCGGGCCAGTCTTGCACAGCCTTCGCTCTCGGGCCCGCTGCATTGTCACGAGTGCGAGTGCTACGTTCCCTGCTGTGTTGACGGACGGTTGTAACGGGACCCATTTCTAGTTTGCTGCTAGCTACTGTTTCGTCAGCTGTTTTCATACTCCCTTCTTGCACGCTCTCCAACTGTGCCGCGACCTCACTTACCTGAGCCATGTGCATATCATGCCCTTCTCCAATGCTCGCCTGCATACTTTTGTTACCCTCTGCTAGTAATACTGCGTGTCTGTCAACTTTGCCCTCTATTATATTTATTTCCGCTATACACTCAGATTTATCAGCGGATGATTCATTACTGAGCCTATTTTCAACAATCTGTAATTTTCTATCCGCCCCAGTCACGAACTCCCGCAATATCTGTCGCGTTTCTTCCGCCTGCTGCGCCACGAGAGCCTTCGTATGTGCCATGAATACCTCTAGTATATTATAACCAATTTGCCCGGTCATTGTTTGTGCCTGTACTGTGTTAGGTGACCACCGCTCATCATCTCGACTCTGCTACTTTCCATTATGGCAAATCGCGCCAGCCTTTGGTCAGTATGATGTCAGGCTACCATGCAGAAAATACACAATTCAGTGTCTAAGTACTACACTATATATAACTATACAGTCCGCCGACCATGCAACATGCCTTCTACCTTCACACACTATTACACTACTCTACAAACGACGATCCACTGCCACTCGCGGCCGACGTCTGCTGCCGTAGTTCGTTGCTCCTGGAAAAATTTAGTATTTAGATTGTCTCACCATACCGCTGAATAGACATAGATGTGTGAATTCAACCTGACGCCGCCAGAGAAGATGCTTGTGTCCGTCGGCGTCTCGGCGCTCTGTCGTGGAAGAACCCTCGCACCGCCAGAGATGTACACAACCCCGCGCTGCCAGGCTGCTGTGCTAGCCGCTGCCAAGCTCCTTGATGTCGTGGCCTCCTATTGTCTTCTGTCACTCGTTGCCCAGTACAGCACTTCGCGTCTCCCGATTTGCACAACTTGTCCTCTGTGCATTAAGTTCGTTAAGTTCGCGACACACATCAGTATCTCTCTCGTGGCTGTCCTCGCGAACACGAAGTACTCATGGACGCACTGTTTTTAAACCCGGACTACTGTAGCAGTTAAGTTCGTTTTCTGCAGTTCGTATGTATTCACGTGCTTGTTGCGGTTAGAGCAAGAGAATCTATCGCGGGAGTGAGGTTCTGAAGCCCGACCTTTGGCGCCCCACGTTGGGCGCCACGTTTTGCGACTGTCCCCTTAATGTAACACAAGCTATTGAGTCGAGGAATGAGAATTAATAACTCACGCAAATATTGTTAAATCAGTCTCGCGTACCGCCACGCTGCTTACAGAAGTGGAGAGAGTTGTACAACTGCTGAAATCGATAATAACGCGATGCTTACGCTTGCCCATGCAAATATTTAACGTAAGTATTTTTATTGAAATGTTTCGACAAAGTGACCGGATAGGACGCCAACAGCTCCTTCCGTGCTCACCTTTACTTCTCTTCTTCAAATCTTGACGACGACTCTCTCATCTTAACTTTTGGCGGGAAAAAGTCCCCAGTGTACAATAATCCTTGGACACGCCTTCCAGCCAATGGAAACCCTGGACTACCTAGCTCCGCCCCTCGTGAGCAAAACGTCGCGCTACCCTTGACCGTTATTTATTTGTTTGTCAAAGCTTAATTATTACTCATTTGTTGACATACCCTTGATTACAAAATATTATTTTCATTTGTTCGCTATAACTATACTGACACCGATAACTATTCAAATAAATAAAAGTAATCCCCACTGCCAGGTTGTTACAGTGGTGCTGTGGCAGAAAGGTGGGTGGATGTAAAGAGGGGGGAAGGGGCTGCCGGTCAGCCCAGACCTTTTGTGACGGCAGATCACCTCCTCTCCTGACTTCGAGGCACTTGATTTTCATTTACTATTACTAAACTAATCCTAAACTACTTAAATGTAATAATATAACTAAATTACAATTATTTTCAGTACCAATGTATCAAGACAGATAATTTTATACCCGACACGAGGTATCTACAATTACAAATGCCCTTTTCTTCAAATTACATAGTTAAGTATACTGAGATATACAAAAGTTCCATTATGGCTCGTCACAAATTAATAAAAAAGATGCAACAAGGTCACTATTACCGAAAAAAAATCTGGCCTTCCCCTTCCCCCAAGAAAAACCTGAAATGACGCCCCTGGAGATATTTCCCGCCATTAGCCGTTACGCGCGGAAAGATACGAATTGGCTGAAAACAGACAATTGTCAGGGTTTTATTGAGTGCTCACTTTATTTCGAACCTCCTGTGCCACGTGGTGGATGCCTTGATATTGCCGAAGTAAAAATGATAAGTTTGTTGTTCCAGTTTACAGCTTCGTGCAATTTGAAACAGTGTGGCAGATGAAACTCAAACACCTTACGTTGTACGACATTTGACGTACACCATGCGGCCACACAGCGCGGAGTAAAGTCCCCTATTACGCTGCAAGATAGCTTACCACTGTTCTCACCTTGCATATTATGGGCACAGTTTCAAATCCCGAGCTGTCCAAACATGATTCACACAAAATACCGGTAATATCTGGAAGTGCAGTGCAATAGGGGACTATCTCCGCGCAGTGTAGTCACAGTAAAATGTCGTACATTTTGTCACTTATATTTTCGTCTGCAATTTAGACCAGGATTCTCGTCGTGTGTTTATAATACGACAGTTTCTGAACATCCTGTATACAGACCAAACAAACTTACATTAACGTAGAGCAGGCAATGTTGAAGGTTGTACTGTCCTAGAAAATAGAGAAATACGTAATTTTTCTTTCTCTTGAGTCAAAAAACAAAACTCTTTTTGCGTATATTACACGAGCGTCTCAGAATATGCATACTCTCACATGAAGTATTTTGAATAACAACTTTAAATATACAAATGTTAGTCCGCTACAAAGTGTTTTAATGAGTCGTCCAGATATAATAAATCAACGGCTACCGCGTGGTTTTCACTGCGCTAGGACACCCATACCATATTATTACATGATTCAAGGGCTTTTAGAAATTCGACAACCACTAAGGGGGTGAAAATTCGTGAAATATGTTTTAGTTAAGTCCTCGATATCTATCGAACCCGTTGAGATGTACAATAGTTTTTCGCTTCAGGATGATAGTTGCGTAAATACTACTAGTAAATGTATTTCAGTATTTTTCTAAATTCCGCCTCTCAATGCAGTAATCACGTGTATAGGAATGTGCAAATAAAGTTACGTGTTTCAGAATATATTGAGACGCATAACAACGGGAAGTGAAATGTTCGTGTTCTAAGTACGATGTGATCTGCAGACAGACAACGTGTGGAGGGAAACAGCAATCCAACTTATTCAGAAGCGACAACTTGACAGCGACCAGTCTGTGCTCTTTATTCGTCTTCACATAAACTATTATATGTGCTTAAATATAACAAGTGTCGCACTAGTTCCAATGCAATCTTAAGCCCAGTACACGCGGTCAATATACTAGTATAAGAAGGTAAATACAACACCTTGTTCACATCAACTTGTAGCAAACTTGTGTCGTGTGAATGAACACCAAGCATACTAGTACTTGTATGTTAGCTAGTGCGGGATACGGATGGTTATGTTTTTATTGTATTTCTTGTACAAGTCGATTATAAATAAACAATATTTATACACATGCAACATTTTTGAACGAAATATCGTACAAAGACGAAATATTTTGAAATAATTACTACGTTTCCATGTGGGATTGAAATCGAATCGAGGATTGAATCAGTATTGAGTCGATACCCGTTTACATGCAAAATGTCAATTCGAACTGAAATCGATTGGGATCTGCTAGTTGAAATGTGTTGTGGTAAATGTTTCGCTGCAGCAAGTGAGTTGGTAGTCATGTCATAAATTAATAGTAAACACGTATTGTTTTCTGTTTATGTTGGAGAAAATATCAGACAAATAAAGTACACGCTACCACTCCTTGTTCTGTGCACGCTACAATGGACAAGAAAAAATTACTGAAAGTCGTAGTAATTTGGCAATTAATGTTCGCTAATTTAATGCAAAAATAGGAACAAGAACGAATGGAGCGTGTAAGAGAAACAGCATTTTTCGTCCGTTTACCATCAACAGACGACGGATTTCTTTTTCCTTGAATATTTCAATAAGCGTGAACACCTCTTTCGTTGTCCAAATATTTCTATTTACCGGTACATGTGACATTATAAGGACCGTTATTTGTAAACAGATGCTAACAGAGTGTGTGAATTTCATCCCGATACACTTTCAGTACGATCTGTGTTTACGTGTCATTTCAAATCGAACTCAATCCGATTCGATCCCAATTTTAGCTGGAACGACCTTGAGACTCAAATCGATTTGGATCCCGTTTACATGACCATCCTCAATCCCAAAAGTGGTTTCAGATCGATTTGAATCCGACAAAGAAACGTGGTAATTGTCTACCTAGACAAAAGAAACAATTGAAGAAATATTGCCGCATAACGCAACCTATCACTTAACCTAGAATATTGTTACAAGTTTGAGAGCACAAACTTTATATGTGGGCAATTCCCATGAGTTCTTTGGGATAGAGGTCTTATAATTACAAATAAAAGAGTTAAATTAAGTACTGGATTTAATAGCTCACAAAGCTACGAAATACACAAAACAGTAATCAACTAGAACTCTCACAACACAATTAGTTATGCACACAATTACTC
>PNEQ01026156.1:0-12305 GCA_003012365.1 Medauroidea extradentata | reverse complement strand
CAATGATATTCATGAACAGTCACTTCTAATACTTTATATGTGTTTATCAGAAACCGATATTCATTACATAACGGACAAACAAACTGAATGACGCAATTCGCTTCCAAGCGGTGAAAACCTAACTCTGGTGCCATCTGTCGGTGAAATTTTAAACTACCTCTGTGGCGCAAAGAGTTAGCGGCGTCTGCCAACGACAATCAACTCGGTTGCGTCGCTTTCTGCTGCCGCAATTTAAATAAAAATGTACAGGCAGCAGGTACGTCAGTAAGAACTTAAATGAATATTTTTCAGTATATTAAATACAGAGAGGTCGTTTGCAATTAATGTTTTTTCACTAATGCTGTATTCAAATAAGAAAATTCATGGAACTACATGCAGATATTCGCTACCAACTATACAAACAATAATGTAACTGTTGTTAATGTTGACTTATATGCAGTAACGGCTAGTGATTTTTTTCAAAGGTTAAATCTTTAGTGCTCACTTTATTCCGAATGGCCTATACAAAGGCAAATTATACAATTAAGATTTGAACAAATTTTCAAGCCAATCAGAAACAAAATTGTTGGTAGTTTATTGTAATGAAGTTCTTTAATGGGAGGAAAGAAAAAACCTTCTAAAAGTAACAAAAACTAATTTCGTGAAACATACTGCTAAACTTTTGTTACTTACCATATTTATGTGACTGAATATAACAGCGAGCCATACACAATGCCCATCACAATTCATGCAATAAAAATATACAGTAAAATCCTGTTATAAATGTATTTCAAGGGATCTGTGAAGAAAAGTGTTACAGGCAGAAAAATTTAATATGTTAAAAATAAATATTTTTACATAATTAAAAGGATATTATGTGCCGTATTATTTACGTCACGACTTATATAACTTAAATATTAAAATGTTTTGTCTATATTTCCATAAATTTAGATTCATTCACATAATTCATTGCATTGATATTATCTTGTTTACATTATACTAACAGTAATTTTATTTTATTCTGGATGTTTCAGTACTTTTTATTTTTCATTACAGTCTATCTTTCCTTCACATGTTAGTTATGAGTAGAGCCGACTCAGGCTGCAGTAACGTGTTCTTTGTTAGCCGGATGTGTTCGGCTACATTTTGTATTCCTTAGCCAAAGCTTTTGTTTCTTCTTTATTTTACTGTTTCTTCCTGCAGTGCGGACATTTGCTGTGTCAGGGAGCGTGTAATCTGCATGATTATCACGTGATTTTATCCTTGTTGTGCTGTTCTGCCCGCGTGAAAGCCCCATGCCATCCTTATTCTGACTGCCCCTGCCATCTAGTGGGGCGTTTTAAAGTTACTGCGCTGCGCCATTGTTTGCGCCCTGTTACCTCTCCTCCTCTATTTTTCTGGCACTCGTTTACCAGCAGTGACCTTGGCATGATGTGTTGTTGGGGTGTTGGCGCCCAGTGGCGAATTGCTGGTCTGAAATATAGGGCTTGCTCTTTGTTTGGTGAACCTTTTTAATGAAATATGTCAGCTGTTTTAAAACCAATCTGAATTATATAATGTCATGTGTGATTGATGTATCTATTATTAAAATAATAAAAACATTTATACAAGACAAGATAATTTGAGATTTAAACGTTCTTCATTTGTTTGAGGTTGTTATAAGCAAAATCATTTTGCGCAGATGCTATTTCACTACTTATAAACAGGCAGAAGAAGTCCCTTTGAAAATAAAAGAAGACTCGGTCAAGTGAGTTGCTAAAAGTGGATCATAACTGCTAATTACATCAAGAAGTTCTATGCAATTCCCTCTATTTACAGATGTTTGAAACTCATAATGGCCACGAAATGGCAGCTCTTGCTTTGCAATGAAATACACAGCATCTACTAAACGTTTTAAAATGTCACGATTTTTTTTACTTTTTCATTGTGCAGCAAGTCACTAATGTGTTTCTGTTCATCAAGCTAGTGATCAAGCTTCTGCCAAGGCTATTCAACTGCAGAAAACACTTTATATGTTTGGCAGATTTCTCATGCCTAGACATAGAAAGGGTTAAGGTATTTAAGTTTCTGAAACCACTCTTACACCAAACACCGTTATCATTAGAAAAAAGGCAAACAGGGCCAACAAAACAACTTATTCAGATTTTTAGATCCTGATAACCAGTGAATGTTCTCGTACTGACCGACATTGAAGGACCGAAAATATTCTCTGTTTTTCTCTTTATGTTGGGTTTTTAAATCTGGCAGTGCTGGCCATTCTTCACAATATCACATTTTTGTTGATTACTTCTTCGAGAAAACTGAATTGTTTCTAATAGACTGTCAACAATACACACTTCTGACGGCTTTTCAATAAGCTGACTGGTATACATCATTAATATTCCAGCACCCATAACACTATAATTCATTTCAATGAACAATATTTGTAACTGACTTTACAGTTCACGTTGTTGTACTGTACACACGTACGATAGTTCTTTCCCGGTTACCGAAACGCGTAATGCTTTCCTTGTCCGCTGCTAGAAGCTGCTCTCCAAACAAACAGTTCACGCAACCCAGCTAGACACCTCTGACGACCAGTGGAGCTCTCGGCCGAGAGCTACAACCGCCGCATGTGGCCTGTGTGTAAGCACTTAGGTATCCTGCCTGGATTGGGAGGAAAGGGCAGTGCGCGCGCATGTAATATTGCCAACAGAGTAGACCGCAAGAAGCTCTCACGATCGAGCAAGCGTAGCCCTTCGTCGAAGCGCGGCCATATACCTCTTGTCACCTTGAGCGGCCACAGTGCACATTTGCAATCACTTAATGGACTAGGGTGCACAAAAACCAATAATAAATGCTAATGTTTAATAATTGCGTTTCGAGTGCGCTTGCGCAGCAAGCCTAGCAAGCACGGAGAATTTGCCACTGTTGGTGCCTTTTCGGCACACGTAGGGACGTAGATGCCCTAACTGTTTATTTTTGTTTTCTTTTTTTTTTATATCATCATGTAGTCTACAAGAATTGTTATTTTTTTTTATTATTATTCTGCTTCATACGTAGCTTTGTCTGAAAATGTAGTGCTACGTGTTTCTGCTTTTTTCGTCGCCCTCTGGTGAGTACCTGTCTTCAGAGAGTTTCTCTATTTGTTACTTTGCGTTCACATTTTATTAATTTTGCGTTCCTTTCTTTAAGTGAGGGTCCAAGTGTTGGGCCTAACATCCTAATGGGCACTTTTCCATCTTGGTTTGTTTCGTGCCTGTGGCTCGTCCAGGCAGTTGAACTAGTGGACTGGTGTTTTGGTCGCTACTGAGAATGCGTGCTATCATCTCCATTCTCCAGCAATCAGTGAAGGAACTGTATGCTTACATATCCGATTCTGTTTCACTCACCACCACTACGTTTGACGTCAGGACAGCTAAGTGCCATCGGGACACCTTATTTACCTTCTTTTAAATAAAATCTACCTTAATATTATTTATTTTCTATTAAAGAGACACATCATAATCCTGATATGTAATTTAGTTTTTATAATAAATACAGCATTTGTTTTCATGTAAAATTTAAATTCTAATATATTTTTTAAAATATGATTTAAAAGTTTTATTTTTTAACTTCCGTAATAAATAATGTGTGGGGTACCCCTTTTATCTATACTGTACTATCGTTTGCACATAATTTTAATAATTAATCTCATCTCTTCATATAGGCTTTCATGCATAACCTATTTCAATGTCATTTATATATTCTTTGTTTCCACATTTGAAAAGAAAAAATATTTACATTAGATATTTAATAAAAAAAAATAATTTCATTATTTAACAAACCACCAATCAACATGTTATTATTTATAATTCTTCCTCTGGGCATTTGAACAATTTTTGAAGTCTCTAGTAAAGTTAAGTTATTATTTTCTAAACACCTTACATTTTCTTTTTTTTTCTTCTTTTGTGTGGTGTGCTTGTGGCCTAGTCGTCTTTCTCAAGTGTTTATTTTGTGTGTTTATCGCATTTATTTACATATGTTTGTTGTCCTGTTCTTTTTCTTATTTTGCCACTTTGTTTCTTTTATTAATGCGTGGCTGTTTTGAACAGGAGTTTTGTTTGGTGATGATAAACATTTGAGTGTATTGCTTCCAATTTTCTCACCGAAGTACACCGGCACAATTATACAAAAATAACTTCCTATTTCATAGCATATGTACAGTAAATCAACATATGGTTAAGTACTTGTGGTACAGTTAATGTACCATCAGAAACAGGATAACTACACACATTGTGTGTATAATACATACTTTCCCACTCGTCTTCAATATATACTATGCAATGAAGCTTTGGACATTAGTGGAGCTATCTATGATCAACAATGACTTTAAAGAATGTGCTCGCCAATCCATATACCTCTCCTCTCCACTGTCTACCCTGCCCTCCGCGAGTTATCTACTGTGACGTCAGGTACGTGTACTCTCCACTCTCTAACCTTCTCTTCTCCTCCTCTGAACTTGGTGATTTGGCTGCATGCCTAGTCGGTTGCCATTGTGTTTTAAGCCGTCAACCGAGGCACTTCGCTTTCCTATCCAGGTAAATGTGTTCTCTCATGCATGCTTGAACCTAGGAAGTTTACACTACACTTTCTCACAAATTAAAGGCTTTTTGCAAAGGCATTTGTTTGGCTTAACAATGCATGATGCACAGTTTTCTATTGGTGTTTAAGTTGGGCATCCTTAAGATTCAAAGCACTATCTTAAACTAATTTAGATGCTTCTTTAAATTGACAAAGAAGGAAGAACCATTTAATTGGGGTTCAGAACAAAAAGAAGCATTCAAGTCATTGAAAGAAAAGTTAGTGTCTTACCCAATTTCAATATATCTAGATTTTTCACAAACATTTATAGTAAGTACAGATGCTAGTAATTACGCTATTGGTGCAGTTTTGTCTCAGATGAGAGATGGTCAGGAGAAACGAATTGCGTATGCCAGTAGACAACAAGGTAGAGTTAAATTATAGTACAACAGAAAAGGAATTATATGCCTTAGTTTTGCAACAAAGTATTTTAGAGCTTATTTATATGGTAGGAAATTTAAGGTCATGACAGATCATGCAGCGTTAAAAAGGTTGTTAAATTTAAAAGATTTGAGTTCTAGATTGACTAAATGGGCATTGAGATTGTCAGAATTCGAATACAAAGTAGAACACAAACCGGGTAAAAAGCATCTTAATGCAGAATGTTTATCGAGAATAGTAAATGCAGTAAACACAGATATTATTTCAAGTGACATCATTGTAAAGGAACAGAATAATGATAAAGTATGTCAGGAGATAATTAAAGAGAACAGGGTAGAATATTTTAAAGATGATAGAGGGATTTTATGTAAGAAAGAAGGAGATAAGAAATTTAATTGTAGTACCAATGAGTCTTGTTTCTAGAGTATTAGAACATCACCATATAACTCCATTTTCAGCTCACCAAGGAGTAAAATGTTCTCTGAATTTGCTAAATACAATATACTGGTGGCCTAGTTTAAAGAAAGGCATAGAAGAATATATTTTAAAATGTGAAGATTGTGTACGTAGGAAAAGTAATAAAGCAGTAAGAGCTCCGTTAGGTTCCTTACCAGAAGTGTCATATCCATTTCAATTAGTTTCGTTGGACAATCTTGGTCCATTGCAGATAAATGAGAGTAGTTGATGTACGTGCGCGATAAAGATTATGCGTTTTTTCAAATGAAATGGCGTCTGCAACAGGACAGAAAAGAAATCGAGTAACTTTGACATCAAGTAAAAATTTTGAACTAATATAATAGTTAAGAGGCCGGTGTTTCGGTAGCAAAGTTGTGTGATGATTATGGTCTCACAAAACAAACTATGTCGGCTATTCGTAAAGCAAAAAACTAGTTAAAGAGTTATGTGTTAAAATATGATGTTGAACAAAAAACATTAGCCCTGTTGGCTGAGGAAACACGTGAAACTTGCTACCGCATCTTCACACGACGAGGCAGTGTATGTTCAACAACGCTTGTGTGGTGTAAATGTGCGAGGTATAGAGAGATTAAATCTGCTGCGGACAAACTAGCGCAACACATTCCTTTCTCACGCTCAGCATGTCCGTCTCTTGCCCTTCAGAAATTCTCATGGACGGCGGCTAGATTATTATCTCACAACTGGTATACGATACTGCATCGCGATGCAAACAGCGGTAGTTTAGATGGAAAAAATTTTATGTAATATGTTTAGTAAATAAACACTTTACTTTGAAATACAAAGCAGTAGCTCAAGTTCACGTGTCACATGTTACCACGTAACGTAACATGAAACCAAGCTGATAGCAAGCCCTCTCCTGTCCCTCTCCTTCTACTCTTCCCCCGCCCAACACCCTTAGTTATCTCAATGAGCGGACAAAGACACGTGCTTATCTTTCTACTCCCGCCAGTCAGCACAAACTTTCCCCCTCGTACACTTCCAGCGATTTGGCCACTACAAACACGGTGCATTACTACCCGTATCACACTGCTATAAAGATATCGGCTTGTCTATTTTCGTGTACCGGTTTTGGTACTCCGCGATTTATCGGATCACACCTCCCCTACATAGTCCGGTAAAACGAGGGTTTACTTTCCGATACAATATTATACAAAAAAAAATTCCTTGGAAAAATTGCATGGCAGGATGCCAGTTTGCTTTCTCATGTTACAAACATAAGCTGTATCACTTTACAAGCCGGTAGCAGCTTTTCACACCAACGGAGTATAGCGCACGATAAAAAAAAAAAAAAAAACCCGACATGTTATCAGCCTTCCGCATCAGAAGGAAGCATCTGGGGGAGGGGGGCCTAAGAGAGCCTAGAGATGGACACGTTATCAGCCTTCCGCATCATCAGGAAGCGTCGAGCCGTAAACAACTGAATAGATTACGGATAAAAGTGGTGTATGTGACGCAGCGGGCCCAGCTACTTATGGCTTTCTTCCCTGGGATTATGGTACCGAGATGTCCGTTGAAAGGCACCAGACGCGTCTTCACGCTTGCCAGTCCGCGCTACTCCACATAGGCCTCATTTTAACTGATTTTAACTACTGCTTTTCGATTTCCGAAAAAGGAGATGGGGCGGGGAATTTTCCCTGACTTTTTCAGGCCAATAAAATTCCCTGACTATTCCCTGTTTTCCCGCCCTGTCGCCACCCTGGTACAGTATAAATGATAAGAATAAACGACTTGGAAAAAAAATCCAGCTTATATTTTGTATGGTCATAACGATTTTTTTTATATTCAAGAGTCTGTTAAAATGTAACGTTATTTGGAACACAAACATAGTCTGCATTTGTTTTGGTCACATACATTAGTTATTAAAATTTCTACTATTCTTTTGAAAATATGTATCTGTAAACCATAATTTGTACTTCTTGTATGTACACTTTTGCACTATTATTTTATATTGTATTTGTTTCTGTCCATACACTTGGTACTGTTTCATTTTCACAGTTTGTGTGGTCTTGTCTGTATCAATCTTATCTTACCACCACTGTCATTTAATTTGTCTACTAGCTGTACATTACTATGTGTACCAATATTTTTCATGAATTTATGTCATGAAACTGTTATACAGCAAAACGAATTAATTAAATTATATTAAATTATATAAGGTAAGAAATATGTTACCCCTCAAATATTACTATAACATTAAAATTTAAACAAATAATAAAACAACTGCTATGCTTAGATTATTTCTTGTATACACCAAAGTAAAGTTATGGAGTGTAAAATGTAAGCTTATATTATGCACATGATATTTTATGCGGATAAAGTCAAAACTATTAAGAAGAGCTGTGACAAAAATAAGTATAATTCTCTTTTTTCCTGAAAATTATTTCTCGTAGTACACAACAGTTTTCTGCACAGCATTTTCTGTTCTGCACAACTTTCATGAGTACTACAAGTTATGTAAATAATTTTGCTTATGCTCACAATCACAACAAATTTTCAGAAAAGTCGTGCATATAGACTACAATAAATAATTTTGTCACAATCTAAGTTTTATACATACTCAAAGTACAAGCAATGATTAAAATAAGCTAATAGCTGGCATCATCATACTACTATATTCTTTATAATACGTTGAGAAGTTCTGATGCAACGCTGTCCTTCGCGTTGACCCAGTCTCTACTGCCGCATGGTCAGAGGAAGAGATGTGGCGAAGTCGGCATTATTAGGGTGAGCTACCGAGGCTTGGCGTCCAACCACATAGTATCAGAGTTGACCGCTCGTTGCATTACACGACTAGCGCTGCTGTCGCCAACAGACTTGAGCAGCGTGACCCACCCCTTGTCCTGGCTGTAGGCGACTGATTTAAAAAACCCAGCGCAGCTCGTTATATACCTGTCCGACGCGCCCTATCTCTTGTCTGGAGTGACAGTGAGACATGTACTGTCACATAAACTGATAAAAAGTGATATTTCTAATGTAACAATTCTATTTATACTTGAGTGCCCTTAAGATGCGAAATTAAGATTTTTTGAAATTCACTCTCTAAAGTTGTGAAATAGTGTACAGTAACATTTTGTTTTCGATCAGCCCATGATATCCATTTAACCAGCAGCGATATAAGATGTTATCAGCATCACATGGACGCTTACGTGAACACTTTAAAAAAGTTACATAATACATTTTTTGAACTGCATATGATAACCAAATTATTAAAGGGGAAACTTACAGGTTGTAAACTGAGCTGGGCGAGCTCACCCTTCCGCTGTTTTTCAATGAACCTGGTGATTTAATATGGTGCCAGCATGGACTAAGAAGATTTTGGAATTTTGAACTGTGCGCCTTTCGAGCCCCGCCAATGAACTTGTTATCCCTCCCTCCTCCTTTGTCGCCGTCATTCCTTCGCCCAGTTTCGGGCAGCCACCGCCATATTCGTGCCTCCCCTTACCCTCACCTCCTCCTGGTGTTGTTGCCGAGCTCAACCCGGCTGCCTCGTAGCACTCTGCCTTCGCCCCCTGTCTTGGTATGTTCTCGACGTCTCCTCGTGACTGATGCGGCACCCGTGGTTGCTTACTGTAATTCTGATAAGTTTTGTTTGGTTATTAATTTAAACTTTCCATTCTTTATGATCCCATAGCTTCTGTTTCCTTGTTTTCGGTTATGTGGTGCCATTTTGTTCACGAGGGGATAAACACCCCATTTTACCTTTTTCAGTATGCTACGTATTTTTGCGCTCGTAATCAATTCGGTCTACGTTAATTTTGGACGGTTGTAAACTTTACCTGAAAATTTGTGTATTGTATACACAGTAAACGCTGTTTATTTCAATCCTTAAGAGTTTATTTTAATTATTCATTAATGACTACTACCCTGTCCCTGTGTGGTTAGTGACGTCACATTGTTGGGTTGTGTGGTGTTGGAGACAGAAAGTGTGCCTTGGCGCGAGATTGTTAGCTCACCCTAGATTCACTGCCGTTTTGTCATTGTATAATTGTGTCTGGGAGATTCGGGCACAATTTTCTGTGACTCTGCTGCGGTTGTGTACCAAGACGAGTTGTGTTCTGGTTTAATCTTTAATCCAAAGCTGACATACACGGGACATATTGTGGTAACTAGTCTGGCAGGATTGAATTATTTTGAGTTGACCCTTACGGGTGAGGTTAATTGTTTCCTGGTAAGTATTATTAACTTGCGTCACTGCGAGTGTTCCAGATTTTGTATTGTAGTACAACTATCTGGAGTTATGCGATTATTTGTCAAGTGCCGGGGTTGAATTTGTGCGAAGTGAAGATAATACTGCGTTACGTATTCGGGCGATGACCTATATTAATTCTTTGTGCTTTATTAACAATACTAATTTGGCAGAATTAGATGCTGCCAATGATGGCCCCATCTCTGCGATGCAGACCATGCTTATGGAGAAACTTAAATCTATACCGCCTTTGACGGCAGAAGACCCGGATCCCGTCATATGTTTTCTGACGGCGAGTATCATGGGTTGCAGTGTGAGAATCGAGAGGGTTTTTTCTTGACTTGTATATTGGCTTGGATAGGGGAGCAGGCAAGCACAATGTTGGCTAATATTGTGCAGACTGTTGCTAGTTACGAAGTCTTTAAAATTCATCTGTTGGAATGTACTGGTGGTCCGTCTGTGTGGTCCGCCGTCAAGAAGCTTTACATCGAGAGGTATCAACGACCGGAGGAACTTGTTACTGCGTATGTCTGTAGCGTTTTAAATTGCGCTCGTGCCATGAACTTGAAGTGGCCTGAGCACAAGGTGATCCAAGGGATAACAGATAATTGGTTGCCTAGTGCTTGCACGCACCGATTTGTGCGTGCTATGCCTGTTAATGATGACGAGTTACATCAGCTGGCTTTAGAGGTGGATTGGCAACAGTCCTTGGAAGCAGAGTATTATAGTAATGTTCCTGTTGGGCCTCTAAAACCGGGTCTGTCGACCTTTGGGTCGGGTTTGTAGTCAGTCGCTAGTCAATGCGCTGTTTGGACTAATGTCAGGTAGCATTCATTGACGCGTTGGGACGGGGGCAAATGGGGCATGGTCAAGGTAGCGTTGTGCAGTGGGTAACTTCAGTGCCCGTAAATAATTCAACGGTCCCAGAGGCCGTGAATGTCCGTTGCGCTAATTGCTGTTTGCGCTGACATGTCGCGCCGAATTACACGCTCCCGGAAGTGGAACGTGGCTTACAGGGCATGTTTCTGCTGTGGTAGGCAAGGGCACGTACGAGCTCAGTGTCAGGGAAACTGAAGTCCGCCGCCCCTTTGCACGTCAAGGACACGTAGCGTTTGGCTTCTCATGTGACACACGTTTAAAATACAGTACAAATAATAATCACTAAGTCAACTCTACATGTTCAAAGATTTAATACCCAATAACCCACATAACCACATACATAGGATCGTACAAACACGAAGTTACACTTAATGTCCCCTTCTGTCAACAAAATATACTCATTATGTCTCATTAAGGAGACCATACAATTTTCCTTATACCAACTAAATGACCAATGTCGAAAATAACGGCACCAACAGCGTACCGACACAACAGTTCGATTACATAAACCCTACAAACAAATTATATTATAATTAGGAGAGCAGGACTACCCCGAACGCCCAACGGAAAACGGAAAAGTTCACAGTCCAAAAAAGTTCAAAAACAAAATGCGTAGGAGGCCTCCGAAAGAAAACGACGAAAGTTAAATGCTCAGAGATAAACGTAAGTGTCCGATGTACTTCCGTGAAGGAAATCAATCGCTGTAAAGTTTCTTCCTCCGCGGCACTGCAAATACATGTATTCTTCTTACCTTGCTCGTCGCCCCGGAAGGATACCAACCACCGTAAGTTTCGGAGGTGTACCAGCCTTATATGTCACTGCAATCCAAACAGACACGCCTCTCCAGAGACGGCGAAGCCTTCTATCAGCCATGAAACGAGACAATCCCGGATAGAATAACATTTTCTTCATTAACACCCACGGGGACAGTATTTGCACTGAATACTTAGGCTATGCCAACGCATAGACGCTCCTGCTTCGGCCGCTCGTTGAAACACCTCTGACCCTCCGTCCAGTCCCGTCGCCCCACCCGTCATCCAACTCGCTGTTCCCCTACCTCCCCTCTTCACCGGATGGACATCAGATCGAAGTTAAGTAGAGGGGGAGGCGGGAACCGAGACCACACAGTCAAAAGGGACAAAAAAAAAACACTAGGGCATCAGCAGACCCAATAACAAGTTGTCAAAGGGCACTGTTTGGGAAGAACACATAAGTAAATATACAGAAACTACCAGAGGACCAGGAAATAAATTCCAGAACACAGGACACTAGTACACTAACTCACCGAGCTGCCATCTTTTATTTACTTCATGAACACAACTGGTTGCTATGGCTTGATTACATCCATCCATAGAGCATTCAACATTCCGCCCACCTAAAATAACTATTTTAATCACATAAAAAAAAAATTAACATACAATATTCAGAAAATTGTTACTCGTTTATAGGTACAGGACATAATTTGATGGTGGGACGTTTTAATTCGCCATTTACAGTTTTCACTTTGACCACCTTCACAAGTCCATCTTGCCCTGGATACACTTGTGTAATTCTGCCTAAGCACCAGTTCAATGCTAGTATGTTGTCCTGCTGTATGATCAAAAGGTCACCGACACTCAAGTTCTTCTGTACAACTGTCCACTTCCCACGTTGTTGAAGAGTATTAAGGTATTCCCTCTGCCATCGTTTCCAGAAATGCTGACCAATGGCTTGAACAAGTCTCCAGCGTGTCAAATAAGTTAAATTGTTTTGAGTGAGATCTTCTTCTGGATAGGCAAGTAGAGGTCTACCAATTAGAAAG
>PNEQ01026155.1:0-12348 GCA_003012365.1 Medauroidea extradentata | reverse complement strand
CCCCTCCAAACATTCCTTGTTTAGGGGACACAGGGACATATTGATGTTCAAGTGAAGGTATTGTGTGTTATTTATATATTGTTAACTTGAATACTAATACACGTAAAGGATAATTATTTCAGTGCTCAACCTGTTTGAAAGTCAAATTTATTTATCAAACATTCTATTAGGATATATTTACTTCTATTTGTCAAAAACATTTACATCCCATGTCCCCCCCCCTAAATTTACTTACCGGAGAGGCCCATGATAGAATAGAAATTACAATTCCCGCATTAACTGTATTGGGCGATAACTGTATTATTTACAGACATACAGTAAAAGGAAAGAACTTCTAAATACAAATTTGTATCCAACATGTTTGCAGAGAGTATATAAGTATAGGTGTAAGATTCCGTGTGTTTTGTTTACGAGGTACGCTACAGTAAATTAGCGGCACTTCTCCATACTGTTTTCCACAAATTTACGGAAATGTAATGTTTGTTAGATTGGCTTAATGGGCATAAAAGTAAGCATGCTATGTTTCAGATATTTAACTCATAGACTATAACAAATATGTTTGGTCGTATTGTAAGAAAAATTAGCACTTGCACAAGTGTGTGAAGAAAGATTTGTATTTATCATCCCGACTCTATAAATCAGCGAGGCTATATACCGTCTGCACAGAGTGAGAGAAGGGCAGCTACAGTACAAAAAAAAATAATTTTATTCACACCGCTACATGATAGGCAGTGTGTCGTAATTTTTAATGTAGATTGACTTAAAACAAAACTTAAATTCATATTAGTAAATAAACTTTTTGAAAACTCAATGAAATCAGTTTAAAAACAAATTAATTATCAGCAACTATTTACGTTTATAGATTCAAGACACGCTACGTAAAAATCTTCAAACTAACGTTTTAGCAACAGAGTAGAGATGCATCGATCTGTCCGATTGGTAATCATGTATTTTTCATTAGTAACTCAAAATGCAAACGTGTTTGCTATTACATACCAATAATTTGTAATAAGGCCAATTTTCTTGAATCACTTTCTTTAAAAAATTACATTTTTTTATTTGTAACAAACTGAATATTTTTAGAATGTTAAATAAATTGAATGTATGCTGTACTTTTAATATGATAACTGCCTCTTTTACTACTGAAGCCTCGATAATACAAGTATGAATACGTACATAACAAATAGCACAAAGTTAAAAATATTATATTTGCATTTCAATGAGTTACCGATACTTTTAAAAACCTAGTATAGACATCAGATGAATTAGCTTTTGTGTATTTATTATTTATTGTTGTAAATGTGCCTTTAAGTAAATAAAAATATATATTTCCAGTTGTATGTAGGTCTAAGCCTATTTTGTGGGAGAATCCACAATCTTAAAAGACTTAAAAAAAAAAAATAGCAGTTTTCAAAAACTATATGTAGTGAAATTACGGATGTTGCATTATTTTTCTATTCAATATTTTATTTTGTAAATTTTTTTATATTCGATAACGTATACTTTTGTATACAACCCTAAAATCAGTTATTGCGAGTTGAAAACGTTATAATAAATACAAAATGTAGAGTAAAAATTAATGTCTTAAATACTATGAAGACAATCCAAGGTATAATTCGTAGTGAAGTCGTTGAGCTAGACGGCGCGGCGCCGCGCGCCAGAGATATTCAGTCTTCAACCTGCCGCCAAAAGAACAGTGATTCGCGAAACTCGCCAAGAGGGGCATAACTATAAATTTTATACTATCCTTTTTGTTTCGTCCGCTGACACCCCCCATCTATCTCTTAAAACCAAAAAGTTTCTCGCTTACTATATTTTACCCTGCATTTCCCGGTCAAAAATTTTCATGCCATCGTTAAACTTTTTTTTTTACATAGTAAATAACTTTCATAAAGAAAATTAATGAATGGCGTCATTGGCAGGATAGTTCATTAATACTCTGTAATTTTTTTTACAGTCGATTGACCGAATAGTTTTCGATTGGTGATGAGTTAGGTTTCTGCGATTTTTCTGGCGCGCGAGCATGACTTGGCTTGCGGTAGCTGCGAAGGACCCAAAATGGCGGACGATTATACCTAGTCTTTATAGAGCCCTAGTGTCTAGGTTGTTGTGACGGCAGGCACGGCATCAAGGTGAGAGCTGGGTCCTTGGAGAGAGGTCGTGGTGGAGTCCTGCACCAGACCATCAAGATCGTTATTCACCCGTTCTTCCAGCAGGTCAACTTGTACGAGAACGACATCGCTCTAGTCAAGGTACGACCCACCGCTATACAGGAGCCTCTATGAGGGAGACTACCCCGGGCGCCGGCTTACACGGGGCGCTGTGGAGCCGACAAGTTTTACTTGGGAATAAAATCTAAATGAGTGTAATAAAAATGCACTATTTACCAATATTTAGACTTCTACTAGTTTTTATTAATCTTGAACACCATGTAATTAGAGACACTGGAAAATCGCGGGAATAGTTGGCTCCAACATGCTATGTATAACGTATCGACATTGGCTATAGTTTATTTGTAGCTTTTTTTCTCTCTACAACAGGCCCAGTTAGAACAGCACAGCTTGAACACACAGCGTGTGTGATTTGTCCCAAAATTGTTCACACGTGTCACGATTAATATACTGCAGTTTATTGGAGACTATTTTAAACATTTTCGCGATTTTTCAGTGTCTCTACATGTTGTGTTAGAAATACAGTATTTATAATTAAAATATACACTTAAAACACTGCTAATGGTAGCTAGTAAGTACAGGCTTTATGTATTTCCACTAACATTTTATACGCGAACTCAAAAGAACGTGTGCAAGATACGTTTATTACTGTTGGGTTGATTGGACTGATGGGAAAAGAGGGACGGAAAGGAGGAGGGATTAAAATCACAATTCCTGCTCCGGGTGAAGGAAAACCTAGATCTGTCCCTGAGTCACGTAGGGATAGCTAGAGGTCCCAGATTTTCTAGATAAGAATCTTGCACCAGCATGTATTAATGACTTATGTGCACAACTGTAGCTGTGCGTCATGGTTATTGGCAGCGTGTCTTTGTGCAGACATGTTACTTATTTGTCTGAGCCAATCAGAACAAGTTCACTGCGACATAACAAGTCTGTGATTTGCTTGTAGAACCATGGCCGTTTCTAGTGGAAGGCCGGAGTCTTGAATGTGGCAACACTGCATCGGGGGCCTGCTGCTTGTCACTTCTTGGCCACCCTAGTCTCTGCAACGTGTATAGATGCAGCTTTAGTGGCGTGTACACGTCTACACTGACTAGGACAGCCAATGAGCGACCGGCAGTAGGCCTTCGATGCAGCGTTGCCACATCCAAGACTCCGGTCTTCTACTAAAGACGGCCATGGTAGAGCCCCAAGACTCTGAGAGTTAAAAACATCCTATCACTGACCATGAAGCAGAGCTACAGTTGTGCACATAAGACCCTGAAACAAGTTGCGAAATTATTTTAACTAAATACCTGTGCCTGTATTTATAATCGTATGTAAATATTAAATAATAATTAGAGACCCTAATTTTCGTGAATAAAATGTTGCCCCACTTTGTTTCAGTGACTTACGTGCACATCTGCAGTTCTGCTTCGTAATCAGTGATTGGGCGTCTTAGCTCTGGCGTGTCTTGGTGTTTTACTGCAGATGTGCCAGATGTGCACGTAAGACGATGAAACCAAATGATGCAACAGTTTTTTCGCCATGAAATCGCGCTCTTTACATAGCCGATGTCGTACGTGAATGTTAGAGCGCTCAGAGGAGGGGGGTAGTGGGGGTTGTTACAACCCCCGAGACTTCTGGTTACGTCCTGATGTTATAATGTATTGTTGCAGGTGAGGCGTGCGTTCACACACGACAACTACGTGAGTCCCATCAGAATGGCGACCTTGGCAGACAATCTTCCTCCAGGAACTCTTGTGCATGTCTGTGGTTGGGGGAAGGTGAGTATCCAACCATCACCGCTGTCTCTGAGTTCGATACCCGCTCCTGTAACGTACTCCGGGCAAGTGGATGAAGCATCTCACAAAGGAGGGACAGGTGCCGCTACAACTTCAATAAATAAACAATAGAGAAAACGTTCTGATTCCGGCTTCCAGTATTCCCCCCGGAGCAGAGTTACCAGACGTCCGGCAAGAAAAGAACATGTCCTCCTTTTTATGGATTTTTTTTTCTTCCGGCTATAGAGAAATTACTTGATGCTCAAAAATATCCGGCTGTTTAGTAGGAAGAGACATTGCATACTTGAAAGAGTCCCAGTGTTGAATTAATCTTCATGGAGCTGCTCTCTCTCTCTCTCTCTCTCTCTCTCTCTCTCTCTCTCTCTCTCTCTCTCACACACACACACACACACAATGAATATAAATGCTAGAAAAGTAATTTAAATGCTAGAAAAGTAACAATGTTTATACATATATGCGGTGCGGATTGACAACAAAACATACTTGTTCATCGTGCCTGAAAAAAAAAATGTCCAAGAGGAAATGTAAATTTAGTAATACTTTACAACCGAAATCTCCAGACTTTGTTCAAGGAAGATCAGAACATAAAGCTCAGTGTGTGTTGTGCGATTGTTACGTTTCGGTTGCGAATAAAGGTTCTACAGACTCGGAACGTCATGTGAGTTGTGAGAAACATAGGAATATATATTGTACTTATACATGGTTATTCACATGATAATGTGTTCTTTCGAGCATTCAATTGCAGATTAGAAAAGTTTTCACTGTCCTCTTTTTTAGTGAAATGAAGTGTCCTCCTTTTTTGACATGAATGTCCTCCTTCCTTATTATCAGTGTCTTGTATCCCTACCCCGGAGTTACTGCGACGAATGTCGGTGTAGTTCTTGCCAAGACCGATTCCTGCACAGAGAAAAACGGCTTTGTGGTAGCCGTAACATGTCTTGTCAATATGGACCTTAACAAAAATTTTTGTAGTGGTTACAAAATTTTTGTGGTCACTGCCAAACTTTTTTGGGGAAGCAAAAATTTGTCTTTGTGGTCACCACAAACATAATTTGGTAAGGTTCATAACGACAAACATGTTGTGGTGACCAATAAGCTTTTTTCCAGTGTTCCCAGACTGTTGGCCATGGCCGGTTCCTCAACCGTTCCATAACTATGGGCCGTAGCAGATTATTTCCCCGTTACCTGACGCGAGTTAAACGTTCTCGATATATTTACTCATTTTATCAAATTGCTGTTACTATAATGCCATAAAATAATGAAGTCTATTTAAATTTGTAGAAGATACTTGGCATTTCATCATTCTTAAAGCTGCTCAGCAGCGATTCATTTGTAATTTAATATTTGTACAGAATATTATAATTCCCCTCATGAATTTATCTTTGTATAAACCCTTTTAACAGTCATTATTTGACATAGTATAAATTTAAAGAAAACTATATATTCGTAAGTTACAGGCACTAAAAAATTACTGACATACAGAAATGATAATTCACACTGAAAAAAAATTCTATTAGGTAGACTGCTTAAAAATTACAAAAGGGAATATAAATGTGTAAAGTAATATTATGTTTTCAGTGTACAGTGATAGGACACATTTCGTTAAGTGTATCATGGTAAATATTTTTCTGTGTGGTTTATCATCTTTGTGTATCTGAGCGTTATGTGTTTGTAAGTGCTACCATTGGATTCATCATGTTAAGGGCGAAGTCTACCGCAATTTTCATCACCGTGTTTATATTTTTATTTTTGTACTAGTTATTTTTTTTCTTGTTTTAGACACAACATGTGATTAAATTTTCCTCTTAGAAAAGTTTTTTTATCTCGCATAGTTTTTACGTAACGGCTCGTTAAAGTCAAAATGTGCATTTTTTAGTTTTAAGGACGACGCTTAAATCAACTCACTTACCAAATTAAAAACATTTCAGTGAATAACAATGGTATAGGTTACAAATTAAGCTATGGTAGAACACAAAACAATTTTTTTTTTTCGTATTTAAAAAATTATTGAAATTTTTGAATTTGTATTTTAAATTTCAGCATATTTATTTAAATACAAAAAGTTTTTATTCTTGGTTTTTATGTACGTCACATTGTAGCCTGTGACGTCTTTATCAACTGTGATTTTTTTTCAGTTTGCATCTCAGTTGGTTTAAGTGTAGTCCTTAAAACAAAAACATGCAAATTTTGACTTTAACAAACCATTACGCGAAAACTATGACAGGTAAAAAAATTTCATAAGATGCAAGTTTAGTCAAATTTTGCGTCTAAAATAAGAAAAAAATATCTGGTACGAATAAAAAATAAAAATATGGAAATGAAAATTACGGTAGACCGCGCTATTAATAAAGGGTACTAAAAATTTGTCAGGCTTGAGTTACCAAAAGTTTTACCTATACCGACCGCCAAGCGTGCTCCATACTCTTGTCGGAGCGCGCATTTACATCACCTGGTAGGTAGAGGTTCATATTCTCCCGGAGTTCATAGAGCAACACGTGATCGCCAATAATGCTACCCCACATGTTAATTTCCCATTTGTGTTGGAAGTTTCGCTTCACTGTTTGTTGTGGATTGTCCTCCGTGTAAAAGTGCGTATTGTGTTGATTGAAGCACCCTTCCTGTGTGAACGATTCATCAGCCCACAATACTCCATGCAGGAAATCCGATTTATCTCTTTCCATTTGACGAATAAAATTATAGAAAGAAACCCTTAAAGCAAAGTCACCTGCTTCCAGTTTCTGCACTTTTCTCTTGTGGTAGGAATGGAGCCTCTCACGATGGGTGATGCGGTTAGCTGTAGATCGGGAAATATGAATGCGTCGTTCGAGCTTGTGAATACTTGTCTCCAGGTTCGCACGAACCTCGTCAAGTACAAGTTTCATTTTGCACGTTTCTGGCTTGACGGGGATGACCAATCCTCTCGATGTTAGCAGGCAAAACATTGCCTGTATCGTGGAGTCGGTTAATTGCGCGTAAGATAATGTTACGACTCGGTTGGTGCTCCCGGTTAGGAAACGTCTTGAGATATCTCCTCAAAGTTAGTTGAGTGCATCGTACTTAGAGACGATGAGGCAGGTTGTGAGAGAACAATTGTCGACCTTCTAGCCCGCACGTGTCTCGAGTGTGCTTCTTGTAGTCCAATAGCACGCTTATTACACCTGCAACAGTTTCATATTATTGCTAGAAACGGTGATTTCAAACTCGACTCTTCGCTAGGTTTCAACTTGCCCAAGTCTTGTTTATGCTGCCGTCTGTTGTCAGCACGTGAAACCACTACCCAATTTGACACAGCCAATGAGAACTAGGCTAGTTTTAAGGTTTGATTACCTGTGATTGATTTAGACAGGTATGACGTGTCGGAAGATTATCATCCAATCATGTACGTTGCAAGGAAACTGCGGTGTTCTCAAGGTTATGTTGGTACAAAAGAGCTTCACGTTATGCTACCATCTCTAATTATTGCATGGGTCAAAAGTCATTTGACCTAAACTTACCAGTACGTCCTTTCCTCATTTACCTTAAGAAAACATAGTGCAGAAGCCCTAAAAAGTCATTTCGATAATATTTTCCTTTTTAAAGACATGATATAGGAATAGAGTCAAACTTGTCATCTACAGATAGGGGGTGGTTTCGCACACATATTTATAGGGCCAATGATTTTTGGTGAAAATATTTCTGCCGCACTTTGTTTCAATGTCTTAAGAGCACATCTGCAACTGTGCTTCACAATTATTGTCATCTTGTCTTTGTACCAAGTTGTCTCTCACCAGACTTTACCAATCATAGTAAAGTTATTACGTGGCTCAACGTCTGTTATTTGTGGGTAGAACCTCAAGACACATGAATCTTAAAACATACAATCACTAACCGTGAAGCAAAGTTGCAGATGTGCATGTAAAGCCATGAAACAAAGTGCGGCAGATATATTCTCACCAGAAATCATCAGTTGTACATAGTTTGCACCAACTTGTTTCAATGCCTTACGTGCACATCTGCAGCCTTTCTTCACGGTTATTGGCAGTGTATCTTTGTGCAGATGCGTCACTTATTTGACTCTGCCAATCAGAACTAGGTTACTGTGATACCACACGTCTCTGGTTAGCAGGTAGTACTACAAGATGCTATGAGCAGACTCACGACTTTATGGATTTTGGTTTAAATGCATTCTGTGCACATCTGCAGCTCTGCTATATCGTCTGTGATTGGATGATTTTATTCTCGCTCGCCTTGCCAAATTACAGACCTACGGAGTCACATTAATCTTATTCTGATTGGTGCAGTCAAATGAGAAACGTGTCTGCCAATAACTAGAGATGGGAATATTTCGCGAATTCATTGACCTGCATGTTAGAATCAAATATCCTATACATACTCAAGGCCCGAACATTTGTCCACTAGCTGCTGCTCAGTGAAACAACAGGCAATGAACGAATAGACGGGGCTTGAGTATGCATAGTACAACGGATTATTGATTTCGCGAAATATTCCCATCCTTACCAATAACCCAGTAGCTGAGCTGCCGACGTGCACGTGGGACACTGAAAGAACAGTAATGCAAAACTTTCACGAAAACTACCGGTGTCCGGGAGAAAAGCTTGTTCCTAGAACAGTAATTTACGGAGATAAGGGTGTTCGCTCGAGCAAAGATATGATAGACTAAATGTTTGCAGAATATCAGTGTGTGTGTTCCGGCAGGGTCGGCGTGGAAGTCTGAGCGAGCACATGTTGAAGACTACGCTGCAGGTGGTGTCCAACGACAAGTGTGAGTCTTCCCTGGGTATAAGGCGCCTGAGAGAGAGGATAGGACCACAAGTGCACATCACTGATACCATGATCTGTGCAGCCGCTGTCAACAAGGACACTACCATGGTGAGTCACCCTCTACTGTGACACACAACCACAGAACATTTAGCAATACAGAAGTGAAACAGCAAGTAGGACAGCGAACTCAGTCACACACGCCAGCAACATGGCGGCAACACCAACCGCCAATCAGCATAAGGCACCCACCTTGCTAGCCGGCAGCCAGGCCAATAGGAAACCTGTAGTAACATACAGGAACCAAGCATACACGAGGCTGGTATCAACAACCTCGAGCAACCAATCAGCGACGAAGTTTGCCAGTATCAAACGAGCCGCCACTTCATTTCACGTCTGTATTATTATTCAGTCTGTGTAAATACCAACCACTCTTAGCCTCTTAAGAGTGCGCAGTAGATAAATAAACGCTGAAAACATCAGTTGGTTTCTACGCTTTTTTCTAAGCTAATATGGATAAAATACTCAATGACAATCCTATATGATGGTATTTGCCAACATTATGAGTAAATAATTATGCAAAATTACTAATTCGTTACGCGTGAACTCCTACGCCGCAGTTAAATGCACGAGGTTCCGGTGTCAGAGATTGTGCCACAGAGGTTCGTAACACTGGAAACAATTTTGTTTAAATCGTTGTCTGATACTGTTATGGATCTCGAATTGGCTTCAAGGAACCTATAGTAATATATGAATGCTTTTAACGTTGAATTATGAGCCACGTCCTCTAAAGGCTCGGTTTCAGTCGCCATATTGGATTTTGTTATTTTTCGCTACTTTGAAATTGTAAGAAGAAAAGTGTCAAATATGCGATTATACCTCAAATTCTATTTACATATCGTTAAGTACAGACCTTGCGGTTTAGCCGTTAACATATAATTACGCCGCAATCTGTGTGGCGAAATATTTTATATTCATAATTTGCGCGATAAAATGCGACCGAACTATACATTACTAGCTCAGTTGCCATACTTGTGTCGAAGCCAAGTTAAATAGAACTAGCGGTACGGTTGCCGATTTAAAATTTTTTTCTCAGAGTAAAAAATAAAATTAATAAAATTAAATATGGCGACAGAAACCGAGTCTTAATTCAACTTATTCCGTCCGACACCACGCCTTCGTCCTCTCGCACGAGCCTTGTATAGTTTATCTAGCCTCGCACTGTGCTAATACACCTAGTGAAGTGTCGCAACTAAAACACGTTAGTGTCGTGTTCGGGAGTACCCGGGTTCGAACCCCGTGGCTTTCTGAAATGGCTCCTTGCGACTGGCTCAGAAGTGTTCCAGGGCGAATACAGTAAACTTTGCTCCAATCAGAAACGTACAAGTAATGTTCGTGCGTTTCAAACCTAATTCGTCAATTTAATCATGATTTTTTTCTGGCCCCTCCCAATAATAGCAGGAGCCATTCAGTGACACGTAGATAAAGTAATTTGAAAATCAAGTAGTGAATGAAAATTTTTCTCCGAAATGTAGAATTCCATTATCATTTTCCTTCTCGAATAATCAAACAGATTGAGCGAGATAGCCGACACTGAGACAAGAAATTTGATGTGAGACACTTGGGGGTCGCAATAGTCGGGAAACGCCTTAAAATTGGTGACCAAACGTTGAATGAGTGAGAGATTTTGGTCAGCGCTTAATATCGAGGTCTCATCGCTGGTGAGGGGTGACATGAGGTGAGTATGGAGCAGCGCAGCAATGAAAGGGCGGGGAAACGGGAGATCCCCGAGAAAACTCGCCGACCAACGGCATCATTCGGCACGATTGAACACGGATCGCCTTGGTGGGAGGCTAACGGTCTGACCACTCGGACACCGCGGCCCACCAAACGTTGAACATATGGCATCACAGATGCCTCACATCGCTGCCTAGAGCCGATAACAATTAGTAGTTTGTTCGGGCGTGTATAAGCCAGTGGACTCTACCTGTTCCTGTAGCAATGCAATAACGCGATATTCACATGTCTCTAGCAATGTGTTGTTGCTGGCCCCCGTTCGGACGCCACTTGACGTGAGCTGTGTGCCGATGGAATTTACAGGGATTTAGTTCAAAGGGGCACAAGGGATTATTTAAGACAAAGTATATTATTAAATTAAAGCAGACTCCCGATTATCCGTGTGCGGTTTATTCGATTTGCGAATTACCCGCTCAAAATATTTCACTTTAAATAGTTAAAAAAAGAGCTAAAAAATTTTTCATAAAAAAAATGTTTTTGAATATTTATGAGTAGGCCTACACCCTGTGTTTACTCGCATAATGATCACCAACATGTTATGCCAGCAGCGGTATTTTGAAAGGCTCGAAGATTTAAGTATTTTACAGCAGGCTAAACAATTAGTTCCGCGCACGTTTCTGTTAACGAGTTTGTCCCGTGTCGCTCATGAATGGATTAACGAGAATTTAACTTTGATAAATAAGATATATGTCATTTTTATTATTATTCGTGTTTTAAGATTATTAGCGCATAATCTCAAATCACTTATGCGAATAATCGAGAGTATAATTTATTAAATTGCTGTATTTTATTGTAGGAATAATTTTTGTCCTTTTTTTCTTTCTACTGAGATTTAATAAAGGGTAAAAATGGATTATACGCGACTTTGGATTATCCTAGGCATTGGCTCCCTCCATTAGTGCGGATAATCGGGAGTTGACTGTATATGATTTTTAACAAGAAGCCCATAATTTTCTTTTTTACATTTGCACTTAAAGAAATGAAGACAATTGATGCAAACGTTGTTTGGTATTTATAGGCAGTTCTCATTTCTCATAAGATTTAAGCTCCTCACAACATGAAAAAAATGTAGGGAAGCAAGTGCATTCCTCCCTTCCCCTTCTTTGCTGATGTCCATGTGTGTGCATATCCAGGGTGACTCGGGCGGCCCGCTCTTCTACATGCACGAGGAGAAGCCGCTACTGGTGGGCATCATCTCGTGGGGCGAGGGCCGTGGTGACCCGGACAGCCCCGGCGTATACACCAACATTGCCAAGTTCCGTAAGTGGATGTTCATGGAGATGGCAACCTCGTCTCTGGTGCATGCCGCTATCCCGACCAACGACACTGGCGAGCTACTGCCCTGAGATGAACTGTCGCTGATTCTACAGCTACTTCTACACTTCACCTGTCAGCAGAGACTAATGTAGAGCTGTCAACCCATCAGCAGTGCCTCAGAGACACATGTAGAGTATAATATTTGTTACCATGTCACCTGTCAGCAGAGACTAGTGTAGAACTACGTCAACCCATCATCAGTGCCTCACAGACACATGTAGAGTAGAACCTTTGTTACCGTGTCACCTGTCAGCAGAGACTAGTGTAGAACTACGTCAACCCATCATCAGTGCCTCAGAGACACATGTAGAGTAGAACATTTGTTACCGTGTCACCTGTCAGCAGAGACTAGTGTAGAACTACGTCAACCCATCATCAGTGCCTCAGAGACACATGTAGAGTAGAACATTTGTTACCATGTCACTTGTCAGCAGAGACTAGTGTAGAGCTGTCAACCCATCAGCAGTGCCTCAGAGACACATGTAGAGTAGAACATTTGTTACCGTGTCACCTGTCAGCAG
>PNEQ01026154.1:0-12306 GCA_003012365.1 Medauroidea extradentata | reverse complement strand
TGATGATTTTCATAAACCATGTGTTTTTATGACCCTTTTCGAACTAGTTAAGGACTTTTTCAACTTTTTTCTTGAAGTAGTAGTTCAGGAACATTCAATTTCTCATTTTAAAGTGTAGAATTTGTGATAACTAAAGTGATTTTGTTATTTCACTTCATGATCTTCATTCTATAAAACCTTGTATGTTTAATGTTACTGCAAATAAAGCAGATGTAAAACCTCGTAAGTCATAAATTTACACAGAATAACTACTAATTTGTACCATAAATTCATAAATACGAGTGAATATGCATTTAAATTATATTTCCTGTATGAAAAATATACAGTACAGCAGTTAGCTATTATGTAGCACAACTACGAAGGTTTTTTTTTGCTCTCCTCTAAAATGTACTGAAATGGACTTAGGAGGTTTTAGAAGTAAGCCGACGATATATAACGACTGGCCATCCTAGAAACTGTTTCGCCAACTTGCTGAGCAAATACTTCTTCTCGAGTGACGTATTTCCGGGGCAAAATATCTTAACGATGAAATCAATAAGCAACTTTAAGATTTATTGCCCCCATTATAATTGTGAATGCCACCATCACAAGGCAGCACCAAAATGAGCAGATTTCATTTCTTGAATTTCTCTAGAACGAGTGAACCGTTTTTTAATCTGAAAACTGTAAGATGTGTTGTTTTAACGAACGAGTTTTGATAATTATATTTTACCCACGTGGATTAAGTGAAAATTTGAGGTTGATTATCTAACTTCTAAAATTAATATATATATTTTTAATGTGAGCTTATAGAACTATAGCCCAGTGCCAATAGAGTACAAATAACTATTATGAAACGAGCCGAAAGAGTTCTAAAAAACTCGTTTTCACATTGTCGTGTTATTTTTAATTTTTGATATTTTGCTGTTTTTTTTTTTTCAGTAAATTTAAAAAAAAAAAAGAATAGAAAAATTCAATTAGTATGCAACTCGTTTCCCCCCGCCCTTTCATTCCGGCGCTGCTTTATATTCACATGTCAACTCTCACCAGCGCTAAAGAAGTAGACGTAAAGGCCTCGCTCTTTAGTTTTGCAGTGGTTTCGAAAATATATTTTTTAACGCAAATAATTTGAAATATCGAAACTTCATTCTGGCAGTTTTAACACATATATTATCGTTTGTACCTGCGTTTTTCTGTTATAATACACCAAACGGATTTTAGATTTTTGTCTCTGGAATAGCATTTATTTTGTTATCAAAATAAGCCAAAATGAAAGGAAATAATATTTTGATAGCGAACGGTAGGCCTATATTATTTTAAAAAACGCTCTGGCAAAATTATGTATCGTATGACTGTACACAGTCTCAGATTTTTTCAAAGCATTTGGTTAAAAAAATATTAAAGTTATTTGCAATTGTTATAAATAAATTAAAGATCGTGGCCTTAAGTGCTGACTGCAATATCTTCACTCGACCGTTCGCCTCCAACTACGGAGGTCCGGGTTCGATTCCCGGTGTGGTTGCTCCAGATTTTCGCTGGAGGAAAACGTGGCGGACGTTGTCGAGGTACTCACGGTTCCTATGTCCTTGTATTCCACCGCTATCACTTCTCACCAGCCTTTAAATAAAATTTTATTTTCTATGTGGGTTTACAGTATCGATCCTTCATATAAGCCAGCACTGACACGAGTGGTCCATCGTGGTGCTGCCCACATTGTTATGAGATAATTTAGGCTGTTACTTGAGCAAGTAAATATTTTCATCCAGAAATAAACAATTCGGGAACACCTACTCATAATTTTTGTTTCCCCACATTTTCATTCCTACAGCAGTAGGCCTGTCGTCTCAATGTAAATTTTTTTTGTCCGAAAGAACGATATTGCGAGAGTTGACAGATCCTCGCAGATTATAACATAACAAGATAATTAATCTCTTTCATTGCTCGCGCCAAGCTTCAGTAATTTGATTTGTGTAAAGTCTGTAGCAAATTTCAGTGCGTGTTTCGCTTCTAAGTTCCACATACATCCGGTTAGTACATTTCGAAGTACGGCAGTCTGATAAGGTCATGTTTAAGGGCTGTGAACAGTGTTTGAATGAACATTGTCTCTTAACATTGACATTCCGTCCTTGCACGAATTATATGTTTACTGTTAGTATATTGGCGCAGTGTGCACATGTAGAATAATTTCTATTAAAAAACGTATTTACGAACACACTGTAAGACATTTTAACCACGTGGAAGGCCTCTGACCATAATATCTCCACTAACAATCGATCACGTGTGTTTAAATTGTTCCTTCTTTTTTTAACATGAATGTAATGTAAGTGGCTTAATACGTCTCGTCAACAGCGAGGTCATTATAGACGGCAACACACAACTTGGTACAATGACAGCAGCTGAGAGATGAGTCGGCCATGGCCTTTGTTAAGTAACCATCCCAGTATTCGCCTGGAGTGACTTCGGGCAATCATAGTAAACCAAATTCAGGATGGCCGCAATGAAAAAAAAAAAAAAAAAAAAATACTTTTCAGTCACAACAAAATATTTTGTCATAATGTTCTTTACCAAATTCTTTTTAGCGGCCACAACATTTTTTTTTCTGTCCCCAATAAAGTTTTGCAGTGTAACCACCACAAAATTATTTCGTGAGGTCCACATTGACAAAACATTTTGTAGCCACCACAAAACCGTATTTTCTATGCGGAGCCGGGGCTCGAGCCTGCCCCCCCCCCTCCCTCCAAGTGCGAGTGTAACGTTCGGACTTTAAACATGTAACTAAAAACAAGTGTTTGAAAGTATTCACTACGACACCTGCGGCGTGCTGCAGCAACACGAAATCCTGTGACGGCGCGCAAAGCTGCATAAAGTCTCGTACGAGATGTGGAATCTACGTCTGTCATATGTGTCGCAGTTAAATCTGTGTAGGGGGGAGGAAGGGTTGGCCAGGGGTAAGACGCCACTGTGGCGCCACGTCTACCCTCCCCTCTCTCTCCTACCCCAGGTTCAATCCACCCCTGCAGTTGTCCTCATTCAGGAAGGAAACTTGGCATTCAGCCGCCTGCAGATCAATCCGTAGACCTGGCTGCATGTAGGCGCTTACGAGAATTCACTCGCTGGAGTAGGGTAGGTTATCTCAGCCAGTCAAGTCAGTCTAAAGGCCGTCACCACGATTCAAGCCCTTGAAAAGTGCACCGCAGAAGTGACGTCACACATGCCTCTGTTCGTATTCACAGCAAGGGCTTGTATGCACCCTAGAATGTCCCTGTCAGCTTATGGGACGAGCCATTTGCCCTTGTCGAGCCCTAGGTCTGAATTCACAACATATACCCTACTTCATGAAGGAAACAAGGGCAAATGATCAAGGGCATGTTGTTCTGAAATCGAACACGGCTCAGGTTTTGTCAGTTACCTGGATTTATAACTACCTGCAATACTATTCAAGGTTTTAAAATGACGGGAATAAAAAAAACCAACACATTTTCTACGTGAAACATATTTTGCTTAATTCTACATGCATAGTGAATTCTTTACACATATTATGTTTATTTTCAAATGTAATATTGGTTTTAGTAGATGACCGAATGGCCATCAGTTGAAATTTCGAACACCGGGTAAGCTTACCTGGGGTAAAATTTCAAACACAAAAAATTTGAAATTTTTGCTGACCCACCCTAACATCGTGAATTTGCATTAAACACCTTATGGTCGCTTCTCCGAGGCGCGCCATTTGCCCTAAATTAAATTTTTTCAAGGCCGCCGCTTACCAGGTGCCTAAAATGTGTTGCAGTGGGTTCGTAAATACGTTTTTTTTATGAAACTGTTCCACATGTCCATTGTGTCAATGTGCTAAAAGAAAATACACTTCAAACGATGACGAGAAGGTAGTTTTAAAGTATCACGCGGATTAGAATAATCATTTCGGAGCCCCTCAAAATGGCTTAAACCAGCTTTTCAACATGTTACATCTGAAAGACTACTCTTGAGACTCGTGTGGAACTGCTCTAGAAACATGCAGTGTACTTTAATTAAAACTTTCCACCAATGAAAAAGATGGGGTCATCACTGAAGGTGTCAGGCGAGTGATCTACGATACCACTGCACGCCGTTTGTGTTTTGTGGTAGAGGCGATACCGCACCAGATGAGCCAGTTAACATCGCCCTTGGCACCGTGCCTCACACATATAAACACACAGCCAGTAGGCGGGCACCTTTAGAGTTAATTTGGCCTAAAATTTTAAGTGATCCTACAACTACTCAGTTTAAATATCACTTCAGCTAAAATTTACTAAGTCTAAACTGCACTTGTCCGAAACTGCATTCCTTCTCAAATTCACTTGGTCTGAGAGTCCGGAGCATAAATGTCAGTTGGCCTGAAAATCACCCGGCCTAAGTATCATTTTACCAAAAATTATTTTATATCTAATGACAGGCTAAATGCAGTGTAAATAGCTCCCGTTCCTTTATGCCCGAATCGCGTAGGCGACACGACGAGTGCAATGTGACACTAAATTGCGTGCTGCTGCACGCCGAATACTAAAAATATGCGACATGTAAATAGTTAATTGCCAGTACATACTAGCCTATATTACGTCAGCCATAGATGTTTACAGTATTTCAGTTTTTTTAGTTGATTTGTTGTATATTAAAAATACTTCGTGGTATTCCGAAATGCAAAATAAACGTACAATTAAACGTTTGGTAAAAAATGTTATAGTTTTCTTATGTTAACCAGCAAAACTCTCTTTTAATAAATATACGCAGTTGACTACATATTCACTAGTTTCACCAACACGTGGGCGCAAAATTAAATTCCTACTCTAATAAAATCTATATATTTTGTATTCGAAATTCGCCTCGCGTCTGCCATTTTTGTCGCGCTGACGTCACAGGAAACTCGGTTCTGATTGGCGGGCATCTTCGTTATTAGTGTCGCTCTTCTGTCGTACCCACGGCCGTAGAAGAACAGGTCTGGACACTCGCCTGGAAACTTGACCCCCTTGTTGTTTGACTGCAGTTCACCAAGTTACCGGTAATGCTATACATTCCTGGCGCTGTAATCCGGGCGGTCGAGCTCAAACTCTGCAAACTTCCCTCCCACTAAGATAAACAATTTATCAAAACGTATTTTTTTATCAATTTTATGAAATACTTCCTTCGCTCACAATTATAAATCTTGGTTCCAGAAATCTTTATTGACTTTATAATGTTAACAATAGAAAAATAACAGTGGGCGGAGTTTGAGTCCGACCGCCTGGATTACAGTGCCAAAGACGTACAACACTCTCGGTAACTTGGTGAACTGCAGCCAAACAACAAGGGGTCAAGAAAAATACACTGATCGATAGGCGAGTATCCAGAAATGTTCTTCTACGACCATGGTCGTACCTATACGAGTCCGTCATTAACCATGGCCACCCTGACTGAGGCGGGACGCGTCGCGTGGATTTTCATTTCTGTGGTAGTTCTCACTGCGGGTGCTTTCATAACCACCGGAACATAAAACCACTGACCGTAGCGTAATATCTGACTTCACGCATTTTTACCTATTAATGTTTCCGCGATTTGACGTGATAAACATTACCTCCTTTCGCTTCCGTGTTTGTGCCATATTTGAAGACAAATGTCTTCCTGCATCAGTTTATGCTCGAGGAATGTATAAGCCTAGTTTACACGGGCGTCTTATCTAGTTCTATCTAGAACGTGAGCATGAAAGATGTGCAAGAATGTCTAGAATGTCAGTATGCTGCAACCAAACTGAGGGACTCGTGCATGTTGTTTATTTATTGTTGTCCAGGGCATAGTACAGTACAGCACGCGTCACTAATTTAGGTCCATTGGCAAATATAACAACATTTGGACCTGGTTTTAAATTATGGGCGCTATCTATACTGGAAATTTTTTCAATATTGCACTCTAAAAACACACAATTCAAAAGTTAGAACTTTGAATTTGGATCATAACTTCCCGTTGTATTAATTTTCAAATGTTTACAAAAATCTCTAATTTTCTTACGTTTTTTAGTTGAAAAAAAGTATGCGGACACAATTTTAGAACATATGTTTTCTCAACAAATTTTTCGTAGCTACATTTGTACAGATGTAAAAGGGGAGGGGGAAATATTTGAGGGCCATAAAGTACTTGTTAACTTCTTTTAATTTTGTTAGTAGAACTCTTATTGTACGGCAAATTAAGCATATTTTGCTAAAATTTAATTTATTTTTATTTTTGTACCATCACTGACCTCTCCTGTGAATTGGGGGAAAAAAGGGCTAGGGGTCCGGGGGCATTCCCTGAAATAATTTGTATTTCAAGGTGCACAGTAGTATGCTGGTTTTGCCACTGTTAAACATATTTCAACATTTTAACATTTTTTTTTTTTTAAATTTTTCTTTTCAATTTAAGTGGGGGGGGGGGGGGTAGAACCTCTGATTTCCGCCCCCCCCTCCCCCTGGCTTCGCCACAGGCAAGACGCGCGATTGCTTCATGACTTTTTAAATGGGTTGCACTCTTCGGGAAGGCACCTTTCTCGTTCTCCGAAAAACCGTTGAGCTCTTGTAATACGGAAAGACACGACAGTTTCATTTGTTACTTTTAGTTTATTTCAATGGTCTGTACTTGAATTGGTAAAATTGTATGTTTCCGACTTGAGAATAATAATAATAATAAGTTAACTCGGGAGAGGATGCCATCTGGGGGAAGATGCTAGTCATACTGGTTTTTTACGTTACGTTAATTATTATTGCAATTTTTAAAAATAAAGTTACAGCTTATTACTAACTGGCTTATTATTACTGACTGTCACGAATAACCAATGAAAATCGTATCCTATCGTAGCATTTTTTGCCTATTTATTTAAACATTATGGCTTTAAAATTCCTCAATTGTCGCAACTTCCCCCGATTTATATTGTTATATAAAGTCATAATTTAAAATATTAAAGAAACTTAGTTGACATAACCGAGTCAGCATATCAAGCCTGTCATGTGGTATTGCGAGTGATGTTTACCAAGGTTTTCAGGTGTTCAGATTACAAATTTGGTCCAGAAAGTGTGTCGCAAAACTTACATGATAAAATTTTTTGTAGATTATATTGTTATCCAAAAAATCTCCACACTATTTCTTCCAACATGTCAAATAATATGGAAATTATTAATTATCTAATAATGTAAAAGGTGTAGTAGCTAACATTCAGAGCATGAAATGTCAAAACTGTTGGTACTCCCTACAGGTTGGAGACAGCCTGCAGTATAGTGCAGTGTGTTTGTGTAGTGTAGTGTAGTGCAGTGTAGTGTAGTGTAGTGTAGTGCAGTGCAGTGCAGTGCAGTGTATATAGTGGACACAGCAGTGATTGTTGTATGTTTGTTGCAGGGTCCAGATCACCCATGTCTTCAGAGAAGGAGGTAAGTACTGTGGATCAATACGCTAGTCTCCCTGCCACCCGCTCTCTCTCTCGCTCTCCCTCCCTCACTCGCCACGTGGCTGACTAGTTCACACGACTTCCCTTCAGTCCGCAGTGCAATTATGAGCCGTCCTGCTTCGTTGTGTTGCCAACTGTGGTGGCATTCCGCTAACCATCAAGAAAGTCAAACCTTGAGCAGGACCGTGCCTACGTTATGGCTGAAGGGGGGGGGGGGGTCGAGTAATCGGAGGCAAAGCATGTATCTCGCTCCCCTCATTTCCTCACATTTACATTTAAGAATGACATTGATGAATTTTTTTTATTTAACTGTATGAAGTAGGTCGCAAAGAGCCAGGGCTCGTTAGAGGGACAGTTACATAACAGATCTGGCAGCTACATCTGCCTTCTTGTACAATTCAAGAATAATTTTAATTATTTACAGCAAAACAAAAAAACTGAGATCCAAGTAATTACACAGACTAACGATCAAACAAGTACATTGTAACTCGAGGCAATATAGACTAAGAGACTTACAAAGCATTGCATTTAAGGCGATAAAGGAATTAAAATCAATTAAAATTAATTTAAAAATAGCTGAGTTGCAATCGTTAAGGTCTCAAAGATCTATTTGAGAAAATTGAGTATGAGTACTGGTATTGATACACGATATCGATCCTGGCTACATGTAGACTTACAGAAAAAAGTTGTGTGTGTGTGTGTGTATATATATATATATATATATATATATATATATGATATACAACTTTTTTTGTAAGTCTACATGTAGCCAGGACCGATATATATATATATATCATACGAACACACACCCAAAGTGTCAAATTACATTTATTGTAATATAGTAGAAGTAATTTTTTTAGTAAACCCTTCTCACCAGTAACACAATACTCGCATAATAGTTGGAACGTCTCTGACCTTGAGACCATAGTGGCGAAAATTGTAAATCATAGATACTGTGTCAACTTTCAGACAGGAGCGCACCCAGTATGTGAGCACTTGGGAAATGCGTCACCATTGAATACATAAATAATACAACATTTCGTAGGATTGCCAGTAAGAATAAAATGTAACGTGGTTTGTTCTTCCAAAAATGAATTCAAGTATTGGCATTAAGTCATGAGCCACTTCGAATTTTATCCTCGTCGTGTTAAGGGTGTTCAAGAGCGATAAAATCATAATTTTATATTTGTATGAAAGATTGTTAGTTTTGTAGACGATACTTGTGAGTACATTTTAATCTTAAGTAACAATATTTTTTCTCATAGTTTTCTCATAACGGAATGTCAAAGTTATATTTGCTTGTTTACACTGCCATGCAAATAATGAAAACCAACTGACTTACGTTAACCAAATAATTCACTGTGAACTTACGTCCCATGAGCTATGAAACAAAACATGAAATACCCACAACGTAATATTTTGAAATTAAAAAAAATCGCAAACTACAGAAAAAAAGTTGCAAATTCAGTAATATTTTTAAAATACAATAAAAAAATTCGCGGGATTTTTAAAATGTTTCATTACGTTGTTGCACTTTGAATTATTTCACGGACGTAAGTCAATTGGTTTTCACAATTTGCATGGCAGTGTAGCAAGCAAATTTTGACTTTGACGCACCGTTATGAGGAAACTACGCCAGCTAAAATTGTTCTGTAAGAGGAAACTGCACTCACAAGTATCGTCTTCAAAACTAACAATATTTCATATAAATATGAAATTATGACTTTATCGCACTTGAACAGCCTTAACCAAGGGAGAAACGCTGCACACAGATTAACTGTCACTATAGTCTACAGCAGAATATGAAACTTAAACGTGTTTTCTAGACGTATCTTTTTATTAACAAGCATTACTCCTTTATCGCTCCGCTGTTCCCGTGCGTCAAACGTGGGAATTTGAAACCGACGAAGACTCCTCGTAAAACCGCCTGACAGTGCAGCCACCCTGACGGCAGGGGTTGACGCAGGCGGGCGCTGAACCGGCAGCCGGTCAACCTTGCCCGAGACCGTCGGCGACCGTGTCGGACACGCCCCTTTCACGCCCACTGCTGCCAACACCCGTCCCAACAGTTGGCTGCAGTGCAGTGGTTGTCATGGTTGCCAATAGCGTAACTCAATATTTCGCCACGGGCACTTACTTAAGTAGTTAATATATCGCTAAACCAGACTGCAAAGTTGCCATAACACTGAATGATTCAGCGCTGGTGAGGGGTGTCATTATGTGAGTATGGAGCAGCGCCGAAATGAAGGGGCGGGGGAAACTGGAGATCCCCGAGAAACCCGCCAACCAACGGCGTCGTCCATGCGAAAATCCGAGGACTGACCCCACCGGGAATCGAACCCGGATCGTCTTGGTGGGAGGCTAATGGTCAGACCATGGGGCCACCGCGGCCCCTCCATAACACTGAAAATCATGAAAACATTCTTATTACTGTATGTCTGGTTAAAATGGGGAAATTAAAAAAAAAATTGTGTATTATACCCATAATTTAACCGAGTGTGTTGAAGCAATTGTAAAATACTTGCCTCGCATTTGGGAGCACCTGGGTTCGATCCACGGCTGTGTGCTGTGCTGGTTCCTTAAACAGGCCATGGCTGAATCATTCCCCCTTCTCCCCTTCTCCCCTTCTCCCCTTCTCCCCTTCTCCCCTGTTCCCCTGTTCCTCTACCAAGACCTTGTGTTTTCCAGGGTACGTAAAGCGACCAAATAAATATACTTAAAGTTTAAAATGGCTAAGCAGCAGTTCATTTCAACGTAAAACGAATGCCGCCAATGTGAGCTGAGCTGCAAATATCTATGAAAAAATTCGCTAGTCGCCAAATAGGAGTTTTTATCACCAGGTGCTTGTAAATGTTACTAAATCTAGCGCCAAAGTCACTAAGTTGGCTACCCTAGTAGCTGCTGTCTGTGGGTCCTGTATGTGAAGCCCCGCATGGTTATACAAACCGTTACACTAGAGTAAACAATACTCTGCTACTGTTCTAAAAGAGCTAAGCAATGCCTCTTTGTGCGAGTAAAATACGTGTTATTAATTCCGGCGAGTAACCAAGTGTAGTCTGTAGCCTTGGAGCCAAGAATAATTCATCTTATAAGATATTCTGTTCACCGCTGAGGTACAGACGTGTAAACATAGTTATAAACATATAATGAGGTAATGATCAAGCCGATAGTACAAACTATTTTTCCTTCATTAATTGCGACTGAATTATATATTAATATTTCGGTTATCAGAACTATACTCTAGCACAAAACTGGGATTTCGACATTTTTCGTCTCGGAATTTTTAATTAGCGAAACATTAAGTAATCCAATATGTAATGTGGAATTTCATCGCTTTCTTGTACCCCGGTGCACACTTCCGACAGTATTTCCATGTGTTCATTTTTCGACCTCGTCCTCTATTTGGTTGATTTTTTTCTATTTGTATTTGGTTAATGTCTTTCTCCTCGTATTTGGTTGATGTCTTTCTCCTTGTATTTGGTTGATGTATTTTTCCATTTATTTGGTTGACGTCTTTTTCCATGTATTTGGTTGACGTCTTTTTCCTTGTATTTGGTTGACGTCTTTTTCCATGTATTTGGTTGATGTCTTTTCCCATGTATTTGGTTGATGTCTTTTCCTCCATGTATTTGGTTGATGGTTTTCCTCCATGTATTTGGTTGATGTCTTTTCCTCCATGTATTTGGCTGATGTCTTTTCCTCCATGTATTTGGCTGATGTCTTTTCCTCCACGTATTTGGCTGATATCCTTATCCATGTATTTGGCTGATATCCTTATCCATGTATTTGGCTGATATCCTTATCCATGTATTTGGCTGATATCCTTATCCATGTATTTGGCTGATATCCTTATCCATGTATTTGGCTGATATCCTTAGCCATGTATTTGGCTGATATCCTTATCCATGTATTTGGCTGATATCCTTATCCATGTATTTGGCTGATATCCTTCGCTATGTTTTTCTCCCTATATTTGGTTGGTGTCTTCTTGTATTTGGTTGATATTCTATGTTTTTCTTCTTGTATTGGACTGAAATCTTTCTTCCTATATTTGATTTATATTTTCCGCAGTGTTTTCCCCCTGTTTTTGGTTTATGTCCTTCTTTTTGTATTTGGGTGATATTCATAGCTATGTTTTCCCCGCAGTGTTTGGTTGATATTCTCCGCTATGTCATTCTCCCTGTATTTAGTTATCTTTTTTTCTGTGTTTGGTTGATATTCAATTTTCCTTTGGTTGATGTCATTCCTGTCTGCATTTGGTTGGGCGTTTTACTCTTTCTGTATTTGGTTGATGTATTTCCCTGTAGTATTTGGTTTATGTATTTTGTCGTGTGTTCGGTTGATATACTCTGCTGTATGTCTTTCTCCATGTACGTAGTGGATATTCTCTGCTATATGTTTTTCTCCCTATATTTGGTTTGTTTCTATCTTCCTGTGTTTGGTAAATTAATGTTATTCTTGTTTCTCGAGCACGTTCTGTTATCAACGCTAACCGTGCCCCTCTTGGTTCGCTTGAGGCGGCAAGGGGCTAAACATCCCCTAAGAAAAATCCTGTGAGAGCTGGAGCAGGTGGCTCGTGCTTGTGCTGGTGTTACTGCAGAATACATTATTGATGCAGCAGCGCCCACCTGCCTTGCGGGGACTCGTGCCTGCCATGTTTACTGCCTCGTAGTAGCTGGTACGTTTCCTCGTGAGAACGATGCAGTCTGTGCCGACACGTGAATTGTGCCCCCCTGAGGAAACAAACTGCTGGACAGTTCTGGATACGGAGTTAGGCAGTTTTAATTTTTGTATTTTTTTTTTTTTTTTACTTTATTGGGATTTACGTCTCGTCCACAGCGAGGTCGTTAAGGTTCGGTTTCAGTCACCATACCGAATAATTTTGTTTTTCGTTTTTTTTTATATTCTGA
>PNEQ01026130.1:16509-58740 GCA_003012365.1 Medauroidea extradentata | reverse complement strand
AATAGTCAGGGTTGTTATTGAAATTTCTCTTTATATGAGCGCTCTCAAGCAGAAGATACATATTTTTGTATCATATATGAATAGTCAGGGTTGTTATTGAAATTTCTCTTTATATGAGCGCTCTCAAGCAGAAGATACATATTTTTGTATCATATATGAATAGTCAGGGTTGTTATTGAAATTTCTCTTTATATGAGCGATACTGTTTACTATTATATGTGAATTTTTATTTATAATTATAACTAAGTGCCAGGTTTCCATTTAATTAAAGGTGGTGGATAATTTGTCTTAAGTTTTATTTGAGTGCTCCAGGATTATATTTTACTTATTCCGATATAATTTACATAATACAAGTTAATGACGTTACCTAACCGTATATTATATTTTCAAATAAATATTGTTAAATTCAGGGAATTATGATGAACTATTATCGTGATGAGTGATGCGTACATTTAAGTGAAGCCCGGGTTAAATTTGCAGATAAACTTTTGCGTGTTTCGTTTTTCTCATAAACTAATTGATGTAGGCCCTAATTATAATTTATTTAATTGCGTCTTATTTACGGCGAAAATAGAACGTAAAACATTTTCTTGCACTGTAGCTATTGACGGAACAAATGCGCAGATCTGTTACGTAAAACAGAATGCTGAACGACTAACTTATAAAGTTACTTAAAAAAAACATTAATTTTACAATACTTAAATAAAATATAAAAGGAAAACTAGTTATTGTATTATGCGTTTATACATTAGGCCTACTGAAATAAATTATATCTATAAAATATACAAAGGAAATAAAACACAGTAGTTTGATGTATGCAAGTAAATGCACATGTGGTACACATGCATAGATGGACATACTATTTGGCTGATGCGATGTGTGATTTTGGAATAATGGGCAGCAATTAACATGTGTTTTGCAACCTTTAATTTATATGTTGAGCATAATTTTTTTACAGGGAATGTACAGTACAAATTGTATAGCTAGGTTTGTGTGTGATAGATTAATCTGTTATAATTTGTGTTTATAGAAAGTAACCAATTCAGCAAAAATCTACGAATTTGTATACATTTTGTTTGTTTCCTGAAAGAAAATATACAAAATACGAAGGTAGAGTGTTCGAGATGCAGGCTACAATGTAATAATATCGCTTTAAGTTTCGTATAATTAGGACACATCGAGCGTAATGTGGACTAGGAAGCTCGGGGTCTCTAAGGTCTTGCCTCTTTGCCTCTACAGTAAGTGCAAGGCGCTCCCAACTGGTGATTGTATTCTGTCTACTTCTCAAGATGTCTTCAACCCCTGACGGTGTAAACAGCCCACGCCCACTTACATTTTAAGCAGGAAAACTCCAACTACAAGTTGATTATTCTATTCCAAAACATCTTCAGTCCAAAAGGACTTCATGATTCCCTTTCTGTTAAAGTGACCTTGTATTGTGTTAACTATTTCAAGGTGTTTTTTGTCCTCATCACATTTTCAAAACGACACCTATCCTATGCATTGTTTCAAAATGTGTATTTTCCCGCCAATTGATTACATAAACATATCAGTGTAAGTTAGAGCCAACGATTTTTGGTGGAAAGAATTTTGCCTTAACTTGTTTCAGTGCCTTATGTGCACATCTGCAGCTCTGCTCCATGGTCAGTGACTATATGTTTTAACTCTCAGCGTCTCCAGCTTCTACCTGCAATTTGTAGACGTATGGTGTCACAGTAACCTTGTTCTGATTGGCACAGTCAAGTGAGCGACGCCTCTAAATGAATACACTCTGACAATAACCGTGAAGCCGAGCCGAAGCTATGCGCGTAAGGCATTGAAACAAATTCGTACAATATTATTTTTACCAACAATCAGTGGCTCTACCTAAAACTGTTCATAAATGCATCAACCAACGATAGTATTAGGATACTACAGTTGTGTCTATAATAATGGATTGTAGTGTGTGCGTGTAGAGGACTTAAAAACCTAGGTTGCTGCTTGAAACACGAAGACGGTACGCCACTGGTAGTGGGTGGACGTAATGAAGTGGTGAAGAGTGGAGTAGGCGGAGGGAGGCTTGTTGTGGCCGGCGTACATACATTCTTCGACCATTGTACAGGTCGCTGACCCTCGCGTGCGTGGGAGAAGTGAAGTCTGGCCGGACAGGCGCCTCGTACGCACTAGGTCTCTCTCTAGCTTCACTCGCACTCGCAGTGCCCTAGCCTCTGTCTCACTCTGACCAGCCATTACACTGTCCACATACACCCACAACTGCACACGCGGTGTATACATACACACATGCATATATACACCTACGCTGATAACTTGACAAGATGAGTTCGTCCCAATAGTATTTTGCGGCCAGTGCGAAGTAAAATAAAATAAATATTGTGTCGTTCAGTGTGAAAGATAATCATTAGTTGTTTCAACTTTAAAACCTGCCAGTGAATGTTCCACTAATTCAACTTGTTGAAACTACTCCATCAGGAATCTGTGAAAACTACTGGTGCATTAGTGAATGTTCACTAATTCAGATTTAGAGTGTAAATAGTAGACTATATAGTCTATATGTATATATGTATCGCACACTGAGAATAATAGGGCCATATTTCAAAAAAATAAATATGATAGTTGAATTTTTATCTGGGATGTATAGGGCTTAATGTATTCAATGTAATATGACCATATATGTAGTGTAATAAAAACTCCAACTGTAAAAGTATGCAACTGCTGATTTTACAGGCTAGGAATAGACTTTCAAACAGCTTTCCTGGCTTTTTTTTTTTATTTAGATATGTCTCTATTATTCTTGATGTGCGCTGTATAGGCCTATATTATATAAAGCACGCGTGCTGTTAAGAAGGTACCATCTCATTGTCGTCTGGAATGTTATATTTTTTCGTAGGCAGAAATTTTAAAATAAGTTCACTAATTTAGTGATAAAAACTTCGTTTGAACACACTGAAACGTAGTTTATGTGCCAGGTTATTATATTGTACAAAGTTACAACACATTAAATTATAGCTTCCGCATTTAATTACAGAAAAATTAAGCAAATAAAACGTTGTTATTTAATAAAATTTAATTGTTATCGTTTACAATCTGATCACTGTTTTTCATGGATATAAAATAGTGGGTTGAATTGAATCAAACGTCATGAAGGAATAAAAGTTCGTTACGCGTTGAAAGAGCCTTTATGATGAGTAACGCATTAATGAATGCTTATCAATTTCGTTTCAATTTTTTCTTTGTCTGCGATATAGTTTGACCTTTAACTCTTCTCTTAGCTAATACTTATGTAGGCCGAGTCCTGTCATGTTACTCTAAAGTTTATATCACTTCATATTTTGTGCCGACATGGTAAGTGAGGGTGACCGATATTGCTGGAACTTACCGTTTTGAAGACAAAATGTCACAAGTGTAGCTGTGCAATATTTGTGTTTACAACTTACCGCGTACATTTATTGCAGTATTTGGCGATTCTCGAGTCAAAACCGTTCAGAAATGAAACTCTTCTATTCGAAATAATTACGGTACAATACTGCTAGTTTGGCTTACAATTATTCGTGCATGATTATAGTAATTTTTTAACATGAGAAAGAAATTAACATAAAATACTTTATTTAAGTTATTTGAGTTAAATTGTTTTCAGCTATTTTAAGACTGGGTTTTTTAATTAGTAAATAATGAGATGTTGGTTAAATATGAAATACTGTTCAGTTTTGAATAGTGTGATTGTAGATGACATAATAGCATTAAATAAAACAACTTTCAATCAGTGTCAAGCGATACGTATGCTCCCTTATTATTTTAGAATGTTACGTTGGATTCGCCTTCGGAAGGACCCCGGTTGATCCACGGCTCCGGCCATCCTGATTTCGGTTTTCCATGGTTTCCTGAAATCGCTCCAGGCGAATGCTGGGATGGTTCCTTAACAAAGGCCATGGCCGATTCCTCTCAGTTCCTGTCATTGTACTAAGTTGTGTGTAACCGATTGTAATGACCTCGCTGTCGACGAGACGTAAATATATACGTAGTAATTTCAAATCATGTGTATCGTTTACTGAAATACAAAATCTATAAAAGAAAAAAAAGAAACTGGGCACCCTTTCCCGCAATAGTACTTTCTGCCATACCTGTAGGCGTGAAATTAAAAGGGCATTTTCAATAACCATGCGTGACACTGCGTAAAATAAATATTACGTATGCAATAAATAACATGAAAAGATATTGCGGTTGTATTAATAAATAATATCCAATTTCAAAATGTATTAAATAAAAAACAGCAATTGTTTAGTTAGAATAATAAAATTGATCGAGACTGGGCTCGGACATTTACCCAGTGACACGTGCCTAGAGGCTAGAGTGAGTTGTAATGCGCGTATTGTGTTGTCCTTACCGCTTCCACACTTCTAGGCATCGAACGCGAAAATTTGTTACACAGGCGGCCACCTAAGGCTTAAGCCGTGACCAAAGCAATAACTCATGCACCCTTTTTTCCTCTAGAAAAAATGCTGCATTTTTGTTCTGATTATTTTGCGATCATATTATAATGTGGTCCAGAATAAGGTACGTATGCCGAAAATGTCTTTGATAACGTTTCGGATAGGAAAAAACCAAACACTGCTGTCTGATCAAACGCCGGCACACATGTCGCATGCGACGCAGTGCTTCCAACTTTTGGTAAAGTAAAAAGATTTTGGTCTGCGAGTTTGTCAGCTTTGGTGAGGAGTGATATGAGGTGAGTGTGGAGCAGCGCCGAAATGATGAAGCCTAGAAGGGGGTGAGGAGGTCGCATGCGATTATCCAGGTCGACCTGGCCGGGAATCGAACCGGTATCACGCCGTGGTGAGAGGCGCGTACACTAGCCACAGTCCCGTCTAGTTTCGGTAAACCTCATTCAGGGCCACACTATAATATAATTTTGCATTCCTGTTTTCCTGTAGGCCTATTATTAGCAAACTTTGTTTTACCAGTGTGATGGATACGCATTTGAGAACTTTATAAAAAAAAACTACTTATAAGGATTAGAGATAGTGAAAAATCGCAACAACATTTCATTGCACCGTATTTTACACAACAGTGTAGGGGCCTGCTCCTTGCCTGATTGTAGGATGGTTATGTAATTGTTTACAGACATCACAAATATTCACTAGCGGCGCACCCGAGTTATCATTGGTCCTGTCTGATGGGTACATGCCAATAACGAAACAAGAAAGACAGATTTGGACGTGTTATATTGAAGACTAGCAAGCACTCCACTCTTCCCGCGTAAATCAGGTGGAAAATACACGCTGCCATACCACGTTGACGTTGGCTAACATGCTTGTGCAAACGGCTGACAGAACGATGGCAGGGCTTAACGAGGAAATCACCTCTGCTGTAGAACGACTGTCACGCCGACGTCAGTGCTACGTCGTCGGAGGACTTGACTGTGGGAATCAACTGCTCCCTTCATTTGCATACAATAGTCATTACTTTTTATTATAGGCCTCTCAACAATGCATGGAAAAGCCGGCGTACTAGCCTCGTGCCTAGACTTGTGTTCAAACACGTTTCGTGTATGCCTACATTTTAAGAGGACGCGTCTCTTCTCATGCAGAAAATACTCCTTTTTGTATGATAACTAAATATTCAGTGACGTTCCTGAAAATGTATGTTTATAGGTTTATTTTTGTATTATTTTAGGAGGACGTACATCTTCTCACGCAGAAAATACTTATTTTTGTAACATATAACTAGGGACCCTTGTTTTTCGCGAAAAGAATTTTGCCCCAGTTCGTTTCAATGCCTTACGTGCACATCTGCAATTCTGCTTCGTGGTTATTGGCAGCGTGTCTATATGAAGAGCCGTATCTCATTTGACTCAGCCAATTGCAATAAAGTTTGTACAACACCACACGTCTGCGATTTGCTGGTAGAATCCCTAGACTATTGACAGTTAAAATATCCAATATTTGACCACGAAGCAGAACTGCAGACGTGCACATAAGGCACCGAAACAAATTGGGGCAAAATTCTTTTCGCGAAAAACAAGGGTCCCTACATATAACTGAATATTCAGTATATATATTTTTTGTTCATAAAGTGTTACTAAGTTAATCATGTATTGGTAGGGCCACGATTTTGTCGCGAAAATATTTTTGCCCCACTTTGCTTCAGTGTCTCCTGTGCACATCGGCAGGTCTGCTTCATGTCTTTGTTCAGACCCGTCTCTTATTTGACTGCACCAATCATAATAAGATTATTGTGACTCAGTACATCTGTGATTTGCCAAGGCAAGTGAGAGTAAAATCATCCAATCACAAACGATGTAGCAGATCTGCAGATGTGCACATGACGCATTGAAACCAAATGTTGCAAAAATCTTTTCACAATAAAATCGTGGCTCTGTTTTTTTGTTTATGGACATACGTCATTGCTTAGTCAAATGATTTGAGTGCTGTGTTAGAAAGAATCCTATTCTTTACCAACTGTCTCATCGAGAGAGGCCGGAAAAATTCGCGGGTTCACTGGCCCGTAGGCTAGCCTACAAGAATATATGTGAACTCAAGCAAACAACAGTTGTTCGTTGGTTGCTCGCTGACACAGTGATATGGGCCTGCATTTAGTTACATTGTTATTATTGGCTCAGCGACTTATACGAGGTGTCAAATAAGTCAACGGCCAATTGTGAAAGTAATACGAACTTACAGTTGTTGGAATTCTAGCTTGTGCCTGAAAGAAAACGCGAAATTTTTAGGTCTCTACTCATAGATTAAAGCATAGCAGGCCCTAACCGGGCGTCGATGAGATCTTTGAAAGTTTGCTGCAGTGAAATATATGAATTTTTTTGACACACTTCCGGAAAGCCATTATATCCTCTTATAAAATCCCAACGGTGGTCATTAAAAATCGAGGGATGATTATTATTTTAAACTGTATAATATTTTAAGTTTTGCATATTTATGGTTTGCTTCTATTAACATATTTAATAATAAGTCTTACTGAGGTCTTGAATCAGGACGAGATGAATAAAAAATCAGCATGATGAGTTATAAGGACTTTTAGGTACTATTTCCTTTTGTTCTCATATGCAATCGCTAGAGAAAAAAATAGTCAGCGGTAATTTATTCTTCGTATTTATCTGAGTCATTCACCAAAGTATCCCTCACATCAAATGTAAAAATTAGTATGTTTTGGTCAAATAATGACAGCCGTGCTCAATGTGCGTGTACAATTGTCATCGTATTATTAATCTTGAATTATTTTGCTTGTCCGGTATTATTAAAAATAATTTTGCACCATCTTGTTTCAGCGTTTTATGTCCACATCTGCAGCTTTGCTTCATGGTCATTGATTGGATGTTTTAACTCTCACATATCTTGAGGTTCTACCCGCAAATAACAGACTGTGGTGTCGCAGTAACCTTGTTCTGACTGTACTGTCAAATGTGTGACGCCCTTGCACAAATACAGTCTTGTCAATGACCATGAAGCATACCTGCAGATGTGCACATGCGGCATTGAAACAAGTTGATTTCAAAATTATTTTCAGCAAATATCAGTGGCTCTACCAATGTAGATACATGTACGTGGTATACTTTGAGATGTTTGTCAGTGTGTCGCTGCTGGACAGTGACGTAGTCAGGTTTCGTTTTCGGAGTGGGCTCAGTCTAATAAAATACAATTTTTGTCGTTTGTAAAAATAAACACAGCTAACAAAAGTAGGTGGTTTTGGGGTACTGACATCAGTGGTGGCTCGAGGGTTGTTGCTAGGTAGGACACAAGTTGCAGAGAACTGTATAGTTGACGCTACAGCCACTGACACGCTGGTATGTAGGTGTCGCTTATTACTGACTGGTCACAACACAGTAAGAGCCAGTAGATGTCTCATGGCCATTGGTATACGTCTGCGCGTTCACACGAGTGTACAGTTCTCTGCAACGTGTGTCTACCTGCCAACAACCCTCCAGCCGCCACTGTCTAACATAAATTACGCTCTGTTAGTATGCCCAGAGACAAGCTAATGAAATAATGTTCTACGCTTATTACTATAGATGATAGTTAGAAACCCTACAATTTCTCCGGTTCATTTCTGGACATGCTAGACTGAAAACATAATAATCCAGCCCTTTTATAACTAGACATAATTTCGTCAGACATAACCTGGGATATAGTTAGTCAACCCGCGATATTTCCGGGTCTCTAACGATATTATATCACAAAAATTTTTGATTGAATATGCCCTTGAAAACACTGCAATTTCTTGCAACATGTATGACAACGTAGCTGTGTGCAGATCCAACAGCAGGCATAAAATACTACAATAGCGGGACTGTTATTGGTTTAGTCAAATTGGGTAACATATCCACTTACAAGCGAAAGCCAGTAATCTTTAGAAAAGCTGTACGTACGTTGAAACCCAGCAATAGGATTCGAACTCAGGACCTCTCGTACTGTATGCCGGCATGTTACACCAAGTTACTGAGGCCGGTCAGTAGTCAAGTTTTACCGCAATAAATCATCTCTACTTATCACCCCTCGTGGGATAACCGTGTGGCTACGCCTCTGCGGCTGGGAGTGTGTGGTGGTGACAAGTGTAGCGAGGTGACTACACCGGGCTCTCCCACTGCCACCAGCAGAGCTACGTCAAGAGGTCAGATTGCTTGGCGGGAGGTCAGCTGTGCGTCTTGCCATCTCGGCCGCCTAATGGGGCAGTCGGTCTCGGTGCCCAAGGACCTAGACGGTTCTCCGCCGCTGACTTCCCACGCTGGCCCCAACCACAGCCATTCATCGCTCCTGCATCATTCACTGCGCCCACGTGATGTCCCAGCCGGCCCGTTCCTCGCGCTCACCGCTACTTTGATCTCTCTCTCCAGTCCGCCGTTACATCAGCTTCCGCTCCCAGCTGTGTTCACGGTATACGTTTACTTTACGACCGTGTCCAGCGTTCTTCCGAGGAATGTACAAATACTGTATTCATTCACTCACATTATATATAGCCACACACACATTTAACTACATCTGAGATAGTTTATAAAATTATATACTCCAGTATCATCTCTGCTTGCTTTCCCTGTGATACATGTGACTTTATATACGACGTAGCTCGCTGAAACGTTTATGTTTGTAGGACACAGAGTGTACATGTTGCACAGACTAACAAATAGTTTACTTTTACCGCTATAAATCAGTGTTCCTTGTCATACGTGCAATCAGTGGTACTAAATGCCATCTTATAATGGCCAGATAATACACCAGGGGACTTCAACACCTGGCCCGCGGGCCCTAGATTGTCCTGGAAGGCTTCATCGTGGCCCTTCAAGGCCCTGAAAAATTCGCGTTTCGTTTTGGGCCCAAGCTAGCAGTTAAGCAGTTGCAAGTTCGTGTGACTTTCGTGATTGACTGTTGACTTATTTGACACCCTCTAAAGAGCACTGAACATATAATAATAAGAAGTTACAAATTCCATGGCTAATAATGTGGTATGACTGCGTCAGCGAACAGCCAATGAGCAGCTTGCTGTCTGCTTGAGAACACGGATATTCTTGGAGATGACTGTGGCCCTCGCTGTCTTACAGGTTGAAGACTCCAGTAGGTCGAGCATGGATCTTTTATTCGAAACCGTTGTAACTCCACTTACACTAGAAACACGCCCTATCAAAAGGAAAAGAAAATAATCAGCATTTATTGTGAATAACTCAAATGTATTTAGTCAGCAAAGTAATGAATTAAGAAACATGTGGAAACCTTTGAAAAAAAAAAAACTATTTGCGAAGTGACTTTAGACTATAAAACCCATTAAAAGGTGCGCGGCCAATCAGGAGAGAGCTCGACTACCATTGGTTGCGCTAGGAACAGAGCTGAAGGCTATAAATACTCTCCAATTTTTTTCCTGTCTTATATCAATTATTGTATTCGTTCCAGTACTGTCTGTGCTGTCTTAATTGTGATGTCCTGAGTGTTACATATTAGTTTGTTTTGTATTTCGATTTTAATTTTTTGTTGTTTATCATTATTTTTTCCCCTTTATTTTTCGTTGACTAATACCTTATGAGATCCTTCGTGTTATGTTGTTTTTGTTTATAGATGTGTTGACTACAGCCAACTCGGCTTGTTTTCTCTTTTTTCGTATGTCGTTGTTTGTTTTTCTTAGTATCTTTCTAAGATTTCTGGGACGACATAATATTGCAATGGCGTATGTCCACAATAATATAATTTGTCATTCTGTCCCATTGCAAGAAACATTCAAAGACATTATGAAGCATTTTGTGTGTTGATGTTAAAAGCCCCTTTTGTAGAGAAATATTTAATAAAATTGTTGAAAATTTCCAGGTAAACATTGTATGAGTTTTCTTGAATATTTGTGTACAACAGTTATATTTAAAATGAGCGAAAGAATGTTAAGTGATCGACTGACTATTCTTGATTCAGTGAGAAAAGGTGCTAAGCGTAAGTCAGTTAACAAAGACAAATGGAAACGTTCGCAGGCTAAGAAAAAAATAAACATGGGACAAGGTTATGTGTTTGTGAAAGGTAAGAATGTTCATGTAAAACAGTTTGCAGTCGTGAAAACATGTTGTAAGAAAGAGTGTGTTAATAAGATAACGAAATGCCAACAAAATGACATTTACAATTTGTTTTACCATAGTGGTGGTAAATTATCGCAGGACATATTTTTGTCAGGCTGCATGAAGTTGTATGCACCAGACAGAAAATGTGCCACTACAGAACCTAAAATAAATAGGGAATACACTTGTGAGTGCTCATTGAAAATTGAAGGGATGGGTGTTAGTGTGTGCAGAAATTTCCCTGTTAAGCTTTTGAACGTTACTGTGAAAAGGGTGAGAATTATTCAGAGGAAGATTATCGAAGGGCGAACATTTGAGGATCGAAGAGGCTTGCATGGGACACAAAAGAATCCCGAGCCAAGGGTCTATACATTGGCCATGGAACATTTGAAATCTATTCCTCACCATGGTAGTCATTACACTTCCCATGGAAAATCAAACAGGCTGTATTTCTAAACTCCAGAAATAACCATTAAAGATATGTTCAGTGAATTCAAAGTGTATTACAGTAGTAAAACTGGAAGAGATCTCGACATGAAGCCGAAAACATACTACAAGTTCTACGGTCAGATGAACTTCACTATGACAAAGCCTAAGTCAGATACATGCGACTTTTGTGAAACACGTGTTGTTAAATTACAAAAGAATCCAAATGACGAGTGTCACATTGTGTATGTAATACATAAAAAGAAGGCTGTGAAACATGATACACTAAAGATTCAGTACATTACGCAGGCGAAAAATTGTAATAATATGTTAGTCTTAGAGTTTGACTATTGCCAGAATTTGCCACTCCCAAAACTGACGATATCATAGCAGTTATATAAACGACTACTGTGGTTGTATGTCTTTAATATCCACTGCCATAATGATGATTCATCATTTTTCTACACATTTCTAGAGTCGCAGGCAAAGAAAGGACAAAATTCTGTCGCTTCCTTCCTATTTCACTGCGTTCGAAATAAGATGGCCGAACTTCCAAATGTACAGGACATTGTCCTTTTATCTGACGCAGCAGGAGGACAAAACAAAAATGGAACAGTGAGGAAGTTTTGTTCGTGGGTATCAAAGATATTTGTATTGATGTTGTCCATATGTTCCCTGTTCGAGGACACTCATTCGGCCAATGTGATCGTAACTTTGGCATGATGAAGTCAAAGATCAAACGAAAAGAAGACATAGAAACTGCGCAGTTATGTTTGGATAACATTCTGACATGGAGATCTAAACCATCACCTTTTCAGTTAGTTAAAGAACCTCATTGATTTTGTACTGGGAGAAAGCCTTAAGTCCTTATTCTGAGAAGACACCACAGAGAAAAGGGGCTAAGTTTGGCATACAGAAGTTTTGTATTCTACTGTACAAGAAGACCGGCACTATTGCTGCCTCACAGTCATACTTCGAAGTGTTTGAGCCTTTTACGTTCATGAAGAGAGTACCAGAAGAACTAACACTTCACCAGTCTCCAGCTGTACCTTTGAAAGAAGGAAAAGTTTAAGACATTAAGAGACTTATTTCCTTTCCTTAAAGATGAGAGTAAAACATTTTATGAATCTTTATTTACAAAACAGGGTGTTACGCATACAGCAACACAAGATGAAGTTGTGGGGAAATGTCTGAAGAGAAGGAAATTTACATTGAAGATTGCTGAAATATAGAAGTAAATCGAAGTGTGATAAACTAATCAAAGCAGATGTGCATGCATATTAATGATGAAAGTAGTGAGTGACTTTGTTACCCTTTAGATAGGTGGGACGTCAACATGAATAGCATACTTGTTCAGTGTTTTGACATGTTTTTATGGTATCTGAAAATATACTTTTAATGTATTGTTGTTTTATGTATTATCTATGTCTATCCACTTGTCACAATTAACTGTATTGTTTTAAATATCCCCCGTGCATTTTTGTGTCCTATTTTGTCTCATAGGCCCTCTTTCTGCAGAAGATTACATCTATGGGCCCTTCTTGCAAAGAACACCATGTATGAGTTCTATCCGAGAATGGCCTATAGCATGCCTTCATAATATTGAACATTATGTTAGTAAAGTCACAGATTAACATAACGTTTACATGGTTATATACAGGAGACACTAATAAATGTGTGTATACGTGTACATTTGAGCTGTTATGCATAGACTATAAGTGTTACCACTCTGAAAACTTTGAACCTCGATATTTCAAAACGTGATTTAGAATATGGGCCCTTATTGTAGCAACCTCTTCAATTGAGCTTTAAGTTTATCTTTGCATGTATTATTTATACTGTGTGCAGGCTTTGTGTTATTTAAAAATGTATTTTGTCACTTGAAACGGTGCATATGGCATTGTTTCTATCGATATTAATGTTATATACGCATGTTGTCAGCCTCATGACGCACTAAACTACAGCTTCAGTGTATCGACGGTCGCATCGTTCATCTGAAACGCTTTGATGGGGGGCAAACAGAACCATGCTCGCTTTTTTGACGAAACGTCTTTCCATTGCCGCGTCGTTCTGACGATAGGGAGAAAATACGAACCATGCTCGGCCTGCTGCTATATACAGTCCTCTCACCGCTTTATTTTCTGTGGTAATGCCACTTAGAAGCAAGGAGCGAGGCGTGTAGCGGTAATATCACCGGCAAGCCAACCAGGTTCGATACCCGGCGGGGCTGCTCCTGATTTCCGCTTATGGGAAACAAGGCGTATGGATTTATCGGGGTGCTTCCGTTCCCCTAGCCCTTTAATGTTGTCGCATTTCCTCATACACCTCTTATCACACTCATATTGCCAGCGCTCAAATGCCTTTTATTATGAACCTCAGCTAGCAAACATTTATAAAATAAATCTGAAATTTGAGATAGCAACAAAAATGTTTGAATTATTCATTAACCTCAGTCAGCGACGAACTGTGGACATGTTCCAAAGGAAGCAGTGTGTTAAGCAGTGGCTATACACAACTCTTGAGTTGTCAGTGTAACTATTAGACCAGTAGGTGCACATATATCTCTGCTCAGTAGGGTTCAAGAGTCGAGGAACGAAGTCTCCTGTAGCACGACTTCAGTAATAATGGCATGGTTTATTCCTGCAGTCATGTCAGTGCTACGTACTCATGGTGTATAGTTGGGTCTCACCTCAGTGTATTTTGACCAAATATCTATTTGGTCTGTGGATGGTGAAGTGGTTAGCCTACTCGCCGGATCCTCCTCCACGACAATCGGAATTAGATTACCATAGGATTGCTCTCGTCTTTCGTTGGTAGTAAACGTGGTGAGTTTTCTCAGGGTACTTCCGTTTCCCCCCTAATGAGCTCTTAGTACTATTACAAGTTACTGTCCTGGCTGCAGCCACGTTCGATCGGGGTGGAGAACTTGACAGATTACCCTACGTAAATGAATAAAATAAAATGTCCTTACTTATTACACTTATTATGACATACATATTCTTTATTTGTCAAAATCTACGATTCTATAAATATTAATATTTACTCTCAATGTTTCTAATGTCTAGCATTCCTACAATAACTATAAAGCTGTTATTAAACAGCTTTTTTTTTCCTTTCGGAAATCAATTCTCAGATTGCATAAGTTATTCAGCAATTATTGTGTCTCGTTTCAGAATTTTTGTTCTTACAGTGGCCGCGTGCCCAGGCCGCCTAGCGGCGTGCAGAGCTTCGGCCGTTAAAATACTATTCGAAAACGGCACGTTGCGCATGAGGAGGGAAAGGAAATTTTCACTAGTTCAATTACCAGCATGTTATAATCCATTGTCCTATGCATACTCAAGCCCCGTCTATTCGTTCATTGTCTGCTGTTACAGTGAGTAGCAGCTAGTGGACAAATGGTCAGGGCATTAGTACACACAGTACAGTGGATTCTAACATTAAGGTAATTGAACTCACGAAATTTTCTTTTCTCTACGCATGAGTGAGGAATGCTTGAGAACAAGAACGTTACATGTACGTATATCCATTTCAGGTTCACCATCCGCACCAACTATTCATTAAAGTATATTTTCTAACGGTCGAAAATCGCTAAAATAGGTATTTTTTGCGGACCGTTTTAGGTATGGAACTTTTGGCGCAGAGTCTTTTAAAAGGCGTAGGCGTGTACACCACATCTTTATCTTTAATATTTCGTCATGAAATGATAGGATCACCACAATGTCTTGTAGAGCACAAGTTGTCGGCGAGAAGACAGCACGCCAGTTCAGTGACTTGCGCCTAGAGGCTAGGGTGATGCATGATGCGCGTACTGTGTCGTCCTTACTGTTTCTGCACTTCTAAGATTCAAATGCACAAAACACGCATGTCTAGGTGGCCACTTCAATTCCTGCAACAGTCTTCCCTGCTACTTAAAAACTGCTCGTGAGTCCTACACGCGCAATTGCACCGTTCACACAGTCTCCAGACCTTTCACCGCACTGTCTTCGTCACTACACTGCTCCAGCATCAATATCCTTCCTGCAGTCATCTTCTCGCCTCTAGCTGCCTTCATCGTCTCCCCTGCGACACATCCCGCGCACAAGTTAAGTGCCAAACAATCACTGCCCGCCTCGAGCTCTTTTATACCCTGCGTGACCCCCGCCATATAATTATTTCAGCTTAACGATGACAAAAACTACCTGCCAGGTGGTCCTACAATCAGTGACGGATCAAGAAGCTGGAATAGGGGGGGGGGAGGGCCTTGAAGAAAATTATGCTTTTTCACCCATGGCGCTCCTTGCCCCACCCACGAATTAAAGCGGAGGGTCCGGGGGTCCTCCCCCGGAAAATTCGTATTTGAAGGTTAAAAATGACGATATTTAATAGTTTTTAGTACCTCAATGAAGATTATATCAACGACAAAAATGTAACAATTTTTTTCTGGAAGAATTGGTTTATGTGGACAATTTAAAAAAATCAGCATAATCAATAATTTGTAATATCGGAAGGAGATTGTTTTACGTATCACTATGATTATAATAATTTGTACTTTTATGTTAATTTTGTGGCTAAGGGGGAAGCGGTTAGAACTTTATCGCAACACCCCTGCGTGTAAAGTACAATCCAGGTCACATGCCAAGTTGAGACTATGAGAATGAAAAATAAATGGCAAATATAATTTCATACAAATTCAAAAACAGAATCACCCACGTTTATTGATAACGAAACTGAAATTAAAATCGCAAAAACATCACATCTGTATTGGTGTTCAATCCAAATGTTTAAGGAAAGGTTGCTGTGTAAGAGTAACTAACTACCCTCGGCTACTCAAACCCAAAAGGCGGTATGGGGTCCTCCTCCAGAAAAAAAAAATATTTTTTTTTTTTTTTAAGTTCGGTAATAGGCTATTTATGGAGTTCGTAGACCAAACATTTATTTACACAAGTAAGAAGCGCCTTAAAGTAGAGAAGTTCCTTTCTGCTGTATTTGTCGTGACTGGAATTGTTCCAAATATCCTAAGTAGAACTGCAATGTTTGGGAAAAATGTACTGTCACTCTTTTAATGCATCACTTGCCGTCTCGGGTTTTGTAGTTGCGTTATCCCACTTCTTCCGTCAAAGTTTCAACTCTGACTGTAATCTAAGTGACGAACCTTCCAGAAACTGTTCGTACTTAAGGTGGCCGTCTGGTGGCCGCCGTTTTTCGTCTTACGGCTTCTCTCTTTCTGAAATCCAGTGATGGTCTGCGGCCAGCCCAAATATTGTTGGGATCGGAGCTCACGAGCTACACTCCAACCTTTCCATAGCCTAGACTGATTGAGCCAGACTTACTCTCAAATTGATAGTGGCAACGAATTTTCGTTTGGTTTGAATAATGACGAACAATTTAATTTGAGATTTTTTTGTTAGTAAAAATCAATGTTAACCGCTTATAGGACTTGAAACACTACGATTCGCTGTAAAAGCATCCCCCCCCCACCCAAGTTGTAAGAATATTCGCGTATTAAAACTTTGTACTTCTCTGGATGTAATATTGACAGCTGGCTTCATGTTGTCTGGTGAACGTATTGGTTATCTAACTGATATATTTCTAAGATATATTAGTCATAGAAACATATTCATTTAGAAGTTATTCGTGTAAAGGAAATCACCACAGTGGATGTGTAGTGCTGCACGCAATAAGCTAATGAGAATATTACACTTGCACTTTTCAACAAAACATTACAATTAAGTGACGGATGTACCGACGGGGACACAACGTACGGTTTGCATCAACATGAAAAATATACTGAAATAATAAAAAACATTATGAATAAAATATAAGGGATATCATTGTTTATTATTCGCATGACATAGCAACATTAGTAACTTAGCACAAAGGATATGACATTTTTATCACAGAAATCTGGTATTTAATACATGTACATTATACACCATGAAAAACATCCTGTAAGTACTTATTACTGTACTAATTCATTGCACATTGTGACACAACAACATTGTACAATATAAGTCCCATCTTTTTGATTTCGAAATTTTTAATGGTGTTTTCAGTTTAAAACACAGTAAAACATACAAACATTGAAAGTGTATAGTTACACTCAACATCAGTGAAACAGTGCTGCTAGGCCTAAACAATTTATAAATTCACAGAACTAGTTTTACATTGCAAATTGTATAGACCTCTTGCTCCATTTGGGATCGCAAGTATACTTTATTAATGGAACTGAGATAAGTACGAATCAAGATATTGCATTAGTAAAATACGGTTAATTAGTGGAAATGTTGTAAACCGTTACTGTAAAGTTAAACACATGTAAATGCACACACAACTTACAAATATGCTCGTAAAACAGGTGCAACACATTCATACGAAATCATAACAATTGGAATCGTCTTAAGGTATTAAATATTGCAAAAAGAGAAAAATAATATCAGAGAGGATACAAAAATATATTACAATTAAATTCACATATTTGTAATTTTACTTTTGTTTACTCTGGTTTCTTCAAGATTATTAAAACAGTAAATCTTGGTAAGACATAAAAAATAGCCATACTACCAAGCATATTCTCATGTAAGATACATTTTTTAATACGATCAAAAAGTGACAGGTGGCATATTTGCACATAAAATCATTCATTGTTTACTGAATTACACTCTAAATCCGAATCAGTGAATATTCACAGATTGCCTGCGATTTTATACTGATTCCATCTGATGAAACTGCTCCATCGGGAATGTGTAGAAAACTGCAGATTGCATTAGTTAAATAATCCACGAATTGAAACAATGAAAAATATAAACACTTTCAAAATTCGTAGATGACTTTGCCGGAATACGGATTCGAACCCAGTGCCTTTGTTTTCTGAAATACTATGTCCTAACCAATACGTTACCGTGTGTTATGATTGATTGTAAGTTATACAGACTATTTAAGTTGAATTCAAAGGTTGTAACCAGTGATGTATATGTTATTATTTCTTTGAGCGTTTTCAAAATTAATTCTTATTTCTATTTATTTTTACGATCGCTGAGCTCATGTGCTCTAGTTCAAATGCTGTAACGCGTCTTGTCATTATGCGTGAACATGCCTTTTACACTTTATAATAATTAAAGATTATTTATTTACATCATCGTCAGACTTGTATAAATAATTAACTTACTTAAGTGCGAAATTGGTCTACACGAAGACTAATATTATGAGAAAATTTTGTTTTATTGAATATGCTGAACATCATTGACTCCACAAATTGAATCTGCTGTTGTGTATGAATGTAAATTTTATTAAAGGAATTATATTGATTAAACAGTGATATTTAGTTAATAATTCAATATATAACATAACCTGTTGTTTTTCACTGTTTATCCGTCATTTTAAAACGAAAGAACAGATTAACCAGAGAAAAACCTTGTAACTTATTGAATCTGTTGAAATTTCACTGATTGAAATTTGGAGTGTAGTTTCTGGATCAGTAATGAACAATTTTACTTTGGTGTTTCGGTATTATGTGCTGGTAAAGATGAAAGTTCTCTGATCGGCATGTTTCTTGGTACCCGAGGATCAATTATTTCGGGCAACAGACATTCCATGTAAAATCTGTTGAGTCTCTCTTCCATTTTATTCTTCCAAAACTTGTCATTTCTTTGCAATTTTTGAATAAGCATTCCACGGTGCGTCCACAGTACAAACAAGCAATAACTCCGCTTTGTTATCCGCAATTGTTCTTGAACCTGGTACATGATGGGGTGTATTTCTTTTAGTTTCATTTGGCCCTCTGAAATTGTGCAAAATGCAACCTTACGCTGCATTACTGCATCTTCGGGTGTGAGCTCCTCTGCAACTGCAGGGCATTTTATTTCAATTATTCCGTCATCCTCAAGAAGGCCATCTGGCGATGCACCAAGCCACGGAAATTCCTCGTCAATGAATAACCCACATTGCGTCACTTTCTTTCCTACGTACTCTTCAAGAGATGCTATTGCAAGTGGTTCTTTCTCAATGCCATATATTGTTGAGTTAGAGCCTTTGAAGGTAGTGTATAGCAAACTGGTAACTGTCTTTGCACAGGCTGTTCCTGCACGCATGCGGCATATCTTTCCAAAAGAGGAAGCTGTTAATCTTTTTGACCTTTCATTGTGCCATACATGTGAATGTCTTTGTGAGGCTATGGCATTTTGTAGAATATTTATTTGTGCTTCACTCATTTTAAGGTTTTCGAGAAATTCTGCATTTTTTTCGTTGAAAACATCTTCATTGACATCAGGAATTTCTTCTACGACACTGTCATAGTTTTCGTCTGGGCCACTGAACATATTTCCTGCGTTTTAAAGATCTGCGGGGACAAGATCTTCTCTGACGTCTTTTCTCAGCAGAAAGTTTTTTTCGCGTTTCTCGTTTTTTTGTGTATAGGCCAGGGCTTCCTCCTGTCAATTGGTGGATTATACTTGTCTGTGCATTTCCTCCTGTGTTATGTGAAATGACGGACAGTTCGCTTCTAGTCTGGTATCCACTGCGGAGAGAAAAATTTACCCTCTCCCCACTCACAAATTTGCACAGCTGGTTATTGTATCTTTCAACTGTATTTGTTGTTACATTGTGCACGAGGCTTACTGCATGATGAGCAACATGATTCTTGGCAGCCTGTATTTCCTGCCATAGACCGAAGCTCTCCAATACAGGAATGATGTTTTCTTCATCGTTGGAAACCTTGTAAAAGTAACCTCTCTCTGGGCACTTAGCATGATAACCGAAAATGTGGCATGGTCCATTATCAGTATCTTTTTTGAACTCTTCGACGCGTTGATGAAACGGCAATTCCTTCTGAGTACTCCTGTATGAAATAGCTCCAGTCACAGCCATCTTAGACGCATCATCCTCTCTGAAATAGCCGATCTTATTCGTAATGGCACTGGGCCAACGTCAGTTTTTGTTGTGCAAGCTATCTCTCGCAAATTTGCGTAAATATTTCCTCAGTATATGGTTTGTGCACTCAATTTTTTGAATGTGGTAGTTTGGGCCATATGGTTTACATCTATTTAACAGCTGCATGACACTGCTGTCTCCATCCCCTGAAAAGAAAGTGTGAATTCTGGAAATATAAATATTGGTTCAACATTTTAAAACATCTAATACAGCAAAATATTAAAAATTATTAGGTGTTTTTCTTTAAAAAATGACCAGGCAGGTACACTGTATGTTATTCTGAAGTTTATGTGTATAGTCTAAGTTTAAAGAACAGAACTAAATACGCTTCTGTTTTAACTTTTTACGGAATATAATGCGTTATGCTTTAAAAGCTTCGTCTTAAAAAATTGCCTTGTTTTGCCAACATTTCAACTACACATATTGTCACAAATGAATGAATGTATTCAAGCTACTCTAAGGGCCGGTTTCTCAATGTCTGATTAAAGTCTCGGTTACGTGATCCTAAGATTAAATTTAAACTGTTGATTAAGTGGTGATTGAATCTGAACTGTTTCTCAACGCACTTTAATCCTATGTTTAGCTAACTAGTGGTTTAGGTAGCTAAATGTGGCAACCATGCAGTGATGTATTAAGTCGCAATTGGCTGAATTGAGAGCTCAGTTTGTTTATTTTTACGTGCTGGTTAAGAATAAATGAAAAACATTCACGAAAGTAAGCAGTCGTATTGTAAAACATCAATTTTATGCGATTGAACATGGTTTACCTTTGCAGTATTTAATTATAATAGCGCATAACTAATTCAAGAATCATATAACTATTGACGAACGTTCTCTTATTTGTTTGTTATACATGTAATGATAAATTAATTAAATAACAAAGTATTACACTGCAGCTTTCCTTTTAATCATGCAAATTTTTGTATTACTTTTTTAGGCTCTAAAAATTCTCTTGCTTGTCAGTTTGAGACGTGAGAAGCACAGCTTAGTCAAATTAAAAACAATTTTTAAGAAGGATATTTTGTACACCGTTCTTCCAGGTTTTTTTTTTTTTTGTTTAGCTTCAAGCAAGTAATGAACTTTTTGCACAATTATTTAAAAAAACATGGTCCTAACCAGAAACATTTTCCTGTGGCTGTGCCGAAAGCGAGGGTTCAATACGGGCGATACTGGTACACGATTATGTCCCATCGCCTCTATGCGCAGTGCTCTGCAGGGACGTAACTAGGCTTGTTTTAGCAACCCTTTCCCATACTGTTTTCTAAACATAACGAACTTTTTTTGTTTTTGGACGTAGCCACGCCAACTAATATTTTGGTGGCCTTTACGGGGGGGGGGGGGGAAGAATCCAGCACTGCAGACAAATTTGGCAACCGTATATTTTTAAGGGTTTCTAAATTAACAAAATAATGTATGTGTAAGCCTTTTTTCTATTATACACGTAATTACAGGAATAACCGGAACAAACGGCTAAAGGTCTACTGGTTTATTGGTCTGAATAGTCCCCAGTTGACACCCCCTTCCCCTTTTTTGCCTTTTAGATTCCAATCGTTAACGTTTATAGGACGCAGGTAAATTATCTCGAATTTATTATATTTTGAAATAAAGCCGACAGGAAATTGCATCTTCCGTTTTTCATATGGCTTGTAAAAAGTAATAGAGCACGGTTTTTGAAAATAGGTTTACTATCACCTTCTCCAATCCGTCTGCTTTAATTATTACTGGTATGTAGGTAAATATATCGTGGACGTATTAAATCGTGTTTAGTTTAGCATAGTTTAGTAGGATTACCTAACCAAGACTTTAATCAGACATTGAGAAACCGGCCGTAAACTGTGTTGTGCATGTACGCTTCAAAACTTATTTCTCTATAAAATTCCAACTTAAACCCTTTTTAATGTATCCTACAGCATGTTTACATCGACATACGAAACTGCAGTTTCGCAAACATGGGTATCGGAAACTGCTGTTTGGATGAGGTGAAAACAGCGCGAAACCTAGATTTCGTGGCCGAGGGAAACATGAGTTTCTTATTGAAGTTTCATGACGAAAGTGGGGTTTCGTATGCGGTGTAAACGGGGAAACTGGAGTTTCGTGGCTTGGTGAGGACTAGGGTAATCAATATGAGAAGATAATTTTTAAAAGAGATAATATTTACACGCGATATATCAACTTAAATAACTGTAAATGTGATTATTTTGGCCATGTGAATGATAAATACGACTGTTAGCAGTGTTTGAACGAAAATAGTAGACATTATATTTTAAAAACTTCAGTATAATAAATTGTAGGTCATAAAGTAACAAATAAATAAATATCCTTGATTTTTCTGTGATTTCCATTACCTATATTTCGCATTCCGAAAAATGAAGGGTACGAACGTATCTAGTGGATACTTTGACTGGTGTTGTTCCAGCCACGAAACATGACTTTCCCAGACTCCTGTTTCACATGGCGATATAAACACTTCGCTGAAACATCAGTTTTGAAAGTTCGGTTTCGGAAACTGCATTTTTGTGTGTCGGTGTAAACTGGAAATGGTAAACACAATAAAAATCTTTGCTTTCTTCTGTAATAAGTTTCATATTTGCAAATTAACATTCAAACATACCAACATGATGACTCATGCATTTAATTTCACTGAACAATCGGGCTACATCAAAAATTCTTCTTCCAGAAACTGTACATTCATTGGGAAAATAAATAATTCTGGTCATTTTGTGACAGTGGAGAATTATTGCGACAGTCTGATGAAGCGGTTGAAGGTTTACAATCTCTGGTTTAAAAAATGCAATCGAACGTATTTAGAAAAGAATGCGCACGGGGTGTGTATGAGGCACGCGTCAAAATGTTTCCCCACCACTAGCCTAGGCAGGTCAAGCAGGGTTGAGGAAGACAAGACACTTTTTTCTCCCTCCCTCACTGGCTGTCTTACTCCTCTTCCCGCTTGCCTCGCATCAACCCGAGCCTTCGCGTCATCTTCTCTTCCGCCTTTCCTTCATCTCAGCCGCACCTAAGCGACAAGAGGGCGGCACCTTATGGCAGCTGCACAGCGGCGTGCAGACGTGCGGCAGAAAGCTTGTGTCAAAAAATTTAAAGCGACGACCCTATTATTTTATAGTATAATTTTACAGACCAAAGTTCCAGCCACCCGCCTGTACCCGTTAGAACCCCACGCAAGTGTTTCAACTATGTTAAAATCAAGTGCCAAACTGGCTATTTTGGTACTTTTCGTCGGTCGAAATAAAGTATTCATAACCTCATTAAGGGCTTAATATTGGTATACACGGCTAAAATGATGCTTCTTTTCTTTTCGTATGAAGAGAAATCTATGATTTCATTAATACTTTTCTTGTAAAGCGGTAAGAACCGGACGTCTGTATCACATTTAGTCGCGGACCCAGACGGCCACCTTAACAGATGCCTTTATTATTTCATCGTCGTTGTCAAGACCACTGGTGGTTTGTATAAGGCTTTGCAGAGGCAAAACACCAGCAAAGTCACGGTTAAATCTTGATTCAAGCTGAGAAATGAAATGCTCGACCACGACCACTGGCAAAAAAAAAAAAACAGCTCTTCTGAAGTATTCTTCTGCATTGCTAGCAGGGGTATTTTCCCTTGTTGTTTGTTTGGCACAAGTTCTTGGTAGAGTGATTTTACTTCCTATATCTTCAGCTACTTTACACACCTCTTCAAAAAATTTCCCAAATACCATCTCTACCTCCTTTCTTGTATCTTTTAAGACCACATCAGTTACAAGTCGCAATGCTGTAGACAGGTCCTGTTTTGGGGACTGTAGCTTCTCGCTCAGTTTCAAAGTCAGAGAAAGAAGATATGCTGTTATTTCTAGTGCTACTAAGAAGTATGACCTCCTCATTGCAGAGCTGTACATACATGTCTTTGATGAAGTTTCAGAATCAAAGTTTCTGTCGGTTAACATTTCATCAAGCAGTGTAAGGGTAGCTATAAAGAGTTACTTGAATGTTATGAGTGTGTCATGTCTCTCAACCCATCTGGTTGGACACATTGTCTTCAATTTGGTTTTCTTTGTCTCTGAGAATTCCATGTTTGAAATAACACTTTGCATATCATGCATGTATTTATTTAACTAAATAATTTGCGTTACTAACAATATGCTAGTTTATAAGATCGTTTATCAACTTTTAGCCACTCATAGTTCAAGCACCCCCCCCCCCACAGATCCTCCACTGCCTACGATATTCCATAAATCGTACCAGAGCTCCCTGTCAAAGACGCCATGACGGTGTCGGCTTTTGCGTAATCCTCCAGCCTGCAAGGCTCGCGTCACTGAAAATGGCCAGGTCCTTGAGTCGCTTTGTAAGGAGGAATTGGGGGAGAGGAGAAATGGTGCGTAGCATGCACGTTCGAACACTCTTGTAACAATAGCCTACTTTATAACGTTCTTCTGAACGTATCCGTGATGAGTAATATTTTCCTATGTTTGGTACGTGGGATAATTGTGATACGATGATTGGGTCGGTTTTACCCTGCGAGATAACGTTCAATGATAAAGCTATGAGTTTGTGGCGAAAAGAATTTTGCACAATTTAGTTTCGGTGCCTTGTGTGCACTTCTGTAGCTCTGCTTCGTGGTCAGTTATTGTTTTTTTTTTGTAACTCTCATTTGCCTTGTGGTACTGCTGGAAAATAACTGACGTATGGTGTCTCATTTACATGATTAAGTTGATGAAGCCAAATGTGAGACGTGTCGTGCCAATAACCTTGAAATATAGCTGCCGATGAGCATGTTAGGCATTGAAACAAAATGGCTCAAAAATCTTTTCGCGACAAACTCGTGGTTCTAGTCATTGACGTAGCTGACACAAATATGGCCACCGCGTTCGACACAGACTACTATATAGTATTACAGATATGAAATGACGTTGTGGCTTATTTGATACGGGAGAACTTCATCGCTTATTGGCTGCACGAGTTTGTTAATACAAGCCCCGTGTCCATTTGGTTTCTGCATGTTACGACAAGTTTCCTATTGGCCTGGCTGCCGGCTAGCAGGGCAGTCACCTTAACGTTGATTAACTGTAGGCGTATCCGCCACGTTGCTGGCCAGCGAAGCCATTTGGCTGGCTTGTGTGACTTGGATTCGCTGTCCTACCGGCTATTTCATTTCTATGTTCATAAATGTTCTGTGCCTTCGACGTTAAAAATGCTGCCAAAAAGAACGTATTGATAACATTTCGAGCTCTTCTACGGCAATGGCTTCTGATTTGTTTGCCTGTCCTACAAGCCGGCGAATTCTGGTAAAGCCATTGCTGTAGGAAAGTTCTAAAATGATCCTTGCTGGAAGAGTTGCCACATCGAAGTTCCCGACCGTCTGCTAGATACGGCTATGGTTAGGGACTAGTGATTTTCGCGAGAAAGATTTTTACATCACCTTTGCTTCAATGCTTTACGTGTACATTCCAGGTCTGCTTCGTTGACCACAAAATTGATCGTTTTTGTTTAGAAACGACATAATTATGATAATTATGAATTACTAGTTTACATCTTATACGTCTACTGAAAGGTAAGATATATAGCATGTTTCCAGTGTGGTACTTTTGGAATTTCAGGTCATGAAACAAAAATAGGTAAGGAAAACCAATAATCGACACGTAGTGGTGAGGGGGAAGACTGACTCTTAATTTTAGCAGCGGATTTCATGACCTGCAGCAGTGGGAAAGTTTGCATCGTGTAGAAAGACGTATCCTTGAAACAGGAATATTCCACTTGCTTGGGTACAAGGCTGGCCTCGTTTCTGCGCTCTTCTCCTGCTGTCCTAGTCCTCTTAAGTACTTTGTAACTACCTTGTTCCTTTGTGTTGTAATGGAAGGGCAGACCTATCCTCCTGGAATGCGAGGCGGGGATGGGGGTGGTATAACTGGTTTAGACTAGATAAAATCTGCACTGGACAGTCCAGACGTTCTCTTCCACGCGGGGACAACGTGTTTCAGTTATTTCAGTGAGTTGTAGGCCACGTGCACGTTATGTTTAGCAGAAGGCACCCCAGATTTTTATAGTGTTTTTCCCAAGTCTAGTTACAGAAGAAAATAGTGTGAAAAAGACGGCAACAACTTGTTACGGTTAGTAAACACATTTATGATTTGTTTGTTTAAGGGCGTTCACGTGGCAATAATTCATGATTTTACATTTGCACGACATAGTGATCGCTTTATAGACGTTACTTGTGACTACATTTTCCACTTGTAATAATTTTTAAACTCTCATAGTTGTCCCGTAGTGACATGATAAAGTCAAAATTTGCAAGTTACGGGAGCGTGGTAATAACAAAAACCAGTTTCTTACGCGAATGAAATAATTTACACTGAAATAAAATATTATGTTTAATATGAAAAAACATTTAATAACACACAATTACAGTCCTTTGTTCGTAAAAAAATCTGAAAATGATGACAATTTACTTCATTTATGGCAATTTACGAAAATTTTCTCATATAATGTGAAATAGTGAAAGTGAATGGCTCTTTAGTGCAATACTGTTATTGTATGTGTGTTCTTTATGTATATTAGTCTATATAATTTAATCTAGAACCTACATTTTCGCATCTATCGTTGATTATAGTTGTGCGTAACTTTCTTGTACTGAGAAGTTTTACTGTAACCTGCAGACACAACGAACAAGGTATGTACAGTCCCTAAGTACGAGTCAAACATTTCTCATTGGGACAATTAATCAATAAAAGACGGACTTCCTCCCTATCGGACTAGTCGTTCTTGTTGCACGCATTAAATTATACCAGACCAGCGGCGCATGTCAAATTAGTCTGCCGGAAAGACGGAGGACTGGGAAAAGTAAATAGATGTGGCGCATTTAAGAATACGGACGTGGATAAATGCTGCGGACTGACGAAAGCTGTGAGCGACTCGAGCGAGAACTATTTCTGTGTGATGTGGGATAGTTGGGATGCCAGCGACGCGGAAGAAGTGGCTACTTTCGAAACAGCGCGACCTCATCCTCAACACGTTCATTTCTGTCACAGTCATTTGGAAACCGACACTGAATATCTCTGAGAATTGTGGCGGCGTCAGTAATAATGTCTGCCATGTGTGATATGTATAATAGGATGAGTTAGGACGTTATTTTGCTCGGCGTTAGGTAGCGACACACACACATATATCTATCTATTTATCTATCTATATATCTATCTATCTGTATATGTGTGTGTGATACAAGGGCGATGCTAGGGGAAGATGCCAGCCAGTCATGCAGGGTTTTTAAGTTTATTTTATTATTAAGTATTTACACTTTTTTTTAAGAATACAGTATCCAATGAAAATAGTACCCATTGTTTGAGACGGTAAATTTCGCGAAAATATTTTTGCACCACTTTGCTTCGGTGTATTACGCGCGCACCTGCAGCTCTGCTATGTAGTTAGTGATTGATTGGATGTTGTAACTCTCAGAGTCTGGAGGTTAAACTCGCAAATCACAGACGTGATGTGTGGCAGTTATCCATGTGCTGACTGACACAGTCATAACGACTCTGCACAAAAACACTCTGTCAATAGCCATGACGTAGAGCTGCAGATGTGCACGTAAGGCACTGAAACAAAGTGGGGCAAAAATCTTTTCACGAAAACTACCGGGCCCTACCCATTGATAATACATTGTTTGAACATTTAGTCAAATATCATGGCATTAAAGTTAGTGAAGTGTTGACTCTTCCCGCGAGTTACCATATAATATATGTATATATATTACCAACGAGAATTATGTTGCACCGATACTTATCATGTAGTGCTACATGTTGTGAACAGTTAAACAGTGTCTTCCAATTATATAAAGTGCAACGTGTTATACTGTTAGTGTTTAGGAGACTATTTTGACATTAAATTTTCCTAGTGGTTACTTAAAAAAAGGGGGTTTCAATAAATGTATCTGTAACTTGATTATAAGCGTAAGTGTGAGTAATGCTACCCTGAAAATTAAAAATCCCACCTGATTATAAGAAGCGACTCGCTGCATAAGAATCCAAGTGATGAAACATGAAATAGTTTTCTATTTTATTAAAATGTGTGTAATTTTAAAATATCGAAATTCGGGTTGCTATACTCCTGGGTTATTCACTTAACAGACGAATTAAAAACACAAGGGAACGAAAAAAAATAATGCTGTCAACGCTAATTAAAAACATTTCATATTCCATCCAAAAGCAGTTGTCGCTCCCTCTTACGACTGCGAAGTGGTCGTAGCTTGGTTAGCAAACAGTAACATAGCTAATAATTTTTTTAGCCAAGTATATGTTTTTCATCTATATATCTAGACTGTAATAACTAATCATTTGTCAGTTCGTTAGGTTAGTTTGATTTAGGGTTTACTGGCTGCACTGTCGCTCTACCAACAGACATAACAACTAATAATTGCATTCTCTATATATTGTGCTGAAGCATCGAACGACACATTTAGAGAGGAATTAAATGTATGTAACCGGTGCTTTTTAGTTAAACACCAAGTGCCAGAAATATAGAAATACGTTTAAAGGAAAAATATTTCAGGTCCGAAATTATTTACTCAGTAAAAACGTTTTGTACAGTAATATTTTTTTTCTTCGAGGCTGTTAAGGTGCTATAAATAAATCTAGTTTTACAACAAAGACAATTAAAAAAAACTAAACACTTTTTGGCACTACAATTTATTTTTAAAGCTTTCTTCGATGACACTATTTTTTTTGTATCATAAAGTTTGTCAAAAAAAAAACTGCTACTTACTTTACCATAAAGATTATTACGGTTGAGTTATTTTAATGGCCTAACGTATTTGCAACTTTTGGTACCATTATTGTACCGTATAACAACAATTTTCTTCCCGACAAAGCTCTTTTGCAACGGTTCACATTTGTACAAAAAATTTCCACTTTGCACCAAAATTGTATTGTTGAAAATGTGTTTTGAAGTGTTTGTTTACCGTAAACAGCACGTATATATCGTATTACAATTGACTGCACTGCGTGTAAACGCAGAGTGCTCCGAAAACTGGAAGAGTTCCGAAGAGTCACGAGACGGATATTACCTATGTTTTAATTTTATTTTTATTTAAAAGAATGTTTAATTTAATGAATAACGGTACCACACTTTCATTATTGGTGTCCATATAACCTGAGAAAAACGTAAATAAAGAGAGTGTTTATTTTAGCTTAGTAAAGATGAGTGTCGCCATGTTGATGTCCCTGTGACGTCATTGGACTTGTTATTGCATGTAGTATTTTTATTATTAACACTACAGCAACTTATTTAGTTCGTGAAATTGCGTTAAATCCAATTGTTTGTGTGGTAAGAACGGGTATGGCTGGGACACCGAATAGTTATTGTGTCTATAGCAGCCCCTTTGTGCAGCAGTACAACTAAATTTACTCCAAATACAATATTTACTACAGCGCCGTGTGTCAATACGAGACGGACTGCATGGTTTCTAAAAAAAAAACGTAACCTGAAACAGTCTGCAATTAGCGACAAAAGTATAGTTTATGTATGCAATGGTTACTTCAGTGTAGTGTATACCGTATGACACGGTAAGCATGAAATAAATAACGTTCTTTTAAGTTAAAAGTTGTGACTAAATCTCGACATCTGTTCAATTAATTGTGTTTTTTCTGTGGCCGCCCCGCGTGGAGAAACGGCTAGGCCAATAGGCGAGTTCAAGGCACCAGTTATTGACCGATAATTTAAGAGGTGGGCGGGGTTTTGCGAAATGCGTCAATAGATGGCAACACTGCTACGGCATTTTCCACGATCGCTCACAGGAAACGTAATCATAATTGTGAAGAAAAATTGATTTTTAATAGATATATTAATGTTATATTTTGTTCCCGACATACGCTCAGAGACTAATTTTACAGATGAAGTCCTACTAGCGACCCGTGTGTTAGGATAAAGGGGGAAGGGTAGTCAAGTGTCACTTTCTTGACGTTGAAATGTTTTAAAACTGCGATTGCCGCCCAGTCTAAACAAACAACTGTATAACGTCTTTCATTTACGTGATTCGTGACGCTGTATCACGTGACCTCTTTGACCAGCCACATGTTTGGTCAATGGACGTTCTGTTATCTTTCATGTGGCAATGTTCTGAGTGACAGTTTATTTAGTTTTTTTTTTGTACGTGACCTCGCGGTGCGCAAATATGAGTTTTATTTCTGTTTGAATCGCTGTTAACTCTCGAACTTCAATCTCTGCGCTGTCGTTTATCCTGAGATGAATTGGTTGAACTGCGGGATTTAGTATTTGTTTTTATACACACTGGGCAGATTTAGACCTCTAAGACAGTAGGCTTAGTAGCTTAGTGGTGTTTTCTAATATACTTCTACGTCGCTTGTTTGCTGCGCCATTTATAAAACCTGTAAGATGCTAAAAATCGTCGTAAGAATATAATTCAAGTTTCTTTATGTTCAGTATGAAAACATTTTGTATTGGTTCAGTGTGATCTTGTAATTGTAATTGTCAGGACGGTTAATGGAAAAATTAGAGTAAAGTTTAAGTATTCAGCCGACAGTTCAATAATTATACTTTACATGAATGAATACTGTAATTATACATATTTATGTGGTATTGAAATGTTGTATTTTGGGATTGATAAGTATTGTCATAAGAATACAAACTGAAAATAATAAACGCGGCGCGGTAGACTGTCACCGGTGGCTGCCATTGTCTGCGAACTGGCCTGTGATTGGTCAAGGGAGTTTAGGCGGGGTTGGCTGGTCGGTGCGGCCATAGGTAGGCGGTAAGAGACACTCGGTAGAAAGCCACGGAGGCGACCGGACTTATATAGGCAAATTATATCATTAAAAGTTTATCACGACTATAGTAGCAGGGGGGTGACACAGGATAGGGCCTACGCAACTCTTATTTTCTGTAAACGATTGCGTGTGTACCAATATACAAACATCACTGCACGATATTGTAATATATTAATAGAAATAATATTTGTAGGCAGTTACCATATATTAGTGTTAATGTCGGAATCTGCACGGATTAAATCGTTTGATGTGTTGTAAAAACTGTTTAAAGAATGTTGATGTACATTGAGAGTCTTGAAAATTTTTTGTAGTGGTACACCCGAGGATCGTGTAAGGATACGCCGCCATTTTCCGTTACAATTATCGCTCGTGTGCTGTGTGCATGCTGGCCGCGTGGTTACGAATTACGATTCGTCAACATTTATCGTACCAAATTGTTTGTTTTAGTTAGACTTTTTTAGTTTTAAAGTTCCAGGTGCATTTTATTTTGGCTAGGTCAAGATTTTTATTGTATCAGTTATATGTGGCTTCATGACCTGTGTTTCGTTTTGCATTAAAATGTTTTACGACTGATGTTAACCTAATAGAGTGATAGTGTGTTGTGTCCCACATGCTGCCAGTTGTTTGAATAATAATAACTGACTTCGAATGTACCTAAATATTACGTACTATTTATGAACAGTACTTAAATTAAAATATCAAATTTACTCGTTTATAACATTAAAGTTACAGGTTTTGAGTCCACACAATTTAATCATATCAAGAACCTCGCCACTCGAAATAAAAAAAATAAAATATATTATTGCAAAACACTCATCTAACAACATTATAGACTAATTAAATCTTTAAAAAGTATATCACGACTATGAATCACTGTGGATACTAACACAAAATTTCCCTCGACAGAATATGTACGTTTTCTGTTGCATGGTTGGTAATACACAATCGTTTACGACAACGAGATCGGGCCGTAAATAAGGAAGGCTGATTAACCTGGCAGTGCCATCTCTTATAAACCCTTACATACTCCTTGTACAGTAGTTTCCTGCATAACTGTGGATACTAACACAAAATCTACCTCGACAGAATATGTAAGTTTTCATTTGCGTGGTTGGTAACCCACAATCGTTTACTACCACGAGATCGGGCCGTAAATAAGGATGGTTGCTTAACCTGGCAGTATCATCTCTTATAAGCCTTTACGTACTCCTTGGACCGGATCTATGTCGTGAGGAGACAGCACAGAGTGCTTCGTTTAACCAGCTGGGCCAGTATGACGAGGGTTGGTCCGGTAACTGCGTGTATTGAGGGTCGACGTATTAATAGTCATTTATAAATAATTACAAAAACTGTAGTTGCCTGGAAAAAGGGAGCATCATTTGTGGTCAAGCGGGCGATGTACATACACTCGTGAGCCGTCTCTCGTGCGCACCAAAATAATTTGCCGTGTTTTATTTATGAATGTTAAGTTTTATCATTTAATTTGCATTTGATCTTTGAAGTTATGCAACCAGAACTAAAAAATTGGCTGTCGGCGGGTAACAAACCTTTGACGATGAATGTCATTGACGGCAAGGTTTTAGTGGAAATTATTCGCAGGTTCACTGACCTGAAGAATAGCCTACAAGAATATAATGTGTTCTTAAACAGCAGCTGCTCATTGGCTGCTCGCTGACCTGCAATTAGTAGCTTATTTTTCATTGGCTGCACTCTTTATGGAGTGTCTAGTAAACAACTAATTGCGAAAGTCACACAAACCTACAGTTGTTTCAATCCTAGGTTCTGCCGATGCAAAAACGTGTATTTTTCAGTTCCCTAGATGCAAAAAAGGGCAATTACCATACCCGAAGTACGATTTCGCATAGGAATGCAGACTTGCTAACTTTTACGATTTATTCGTAAAATGTAAGGAAATGGTAGGGCTTTTATGATTTTACAGGAACCTATAAAATTCTACGAATTTTTAGACGTTCCGCGATTAGATGCGCATTTTTTTAAAGCCAGAAGTAGCGAAAATCTGTTTCGCTCAGTTCTACCAACATAAACTGCAGTTCTATTCAGGTTTCATTCGAATGACGTGTACTAATGCCGTAAAATAAGATTTTAGTGGGAATTTAACAGTTGGTCACAATGAGTTAGTCGAACGAACCAATGAGAAAATTACATTTGAAAGCCAATCAATGTATTTCTTCAATAGGCAGTTTCAAAATGGCGGAGTGCGCGTGGGATTTGTTTGGAGTTCTCCCGACGGAGTCACTAGATTCTTCGCACTTGGAAGCTTTTGATTTTGACGATGAAACACTATTCTGCAGCCCTTTTAATACGAATCACACATATGGATTCTGTTACTACGTGTCAAAGTCTGAACTTAGAAATGTGTGGCGTGTGTTTGAGAGGACATCTAACCTATTCATACAAACAACATAGTACGTATTTGAAGCAAAATACATCTGTGAAGCGTACGTAAAAGAATTTCGCTCTGAGTTAAATTCGTGTTTGTTATTATTTGTGAAGTTTGCGAGCTGTAAACGTATTTATCCCCTAATAAAATTATAAAACATGGTGTTACCAACGGTAACTCATCTTACTTAAAACAAACGTTAAATTCCGTACTTTGCAGTGAAACTGATTTTCCTTTAGCATCATTACCAGTGCGCTATATTTATTTATGTTTTTGTGAGACCTAGCTTACTTCATAACATAGTTTTTGTGTGTCAATTAAGTTAGGGAGTTTTCGGAGCTAGGAATAAAAAGTAGGGCTATGATTGTATTATAATAAACGTAACAGAAACACCTGCGATAACATTTCGACTGGAAATGCAGCAGCAAAATTTATTATGTGTAGTCACTTTTTTATGTCACTGTAACATAATAAAAACCATTATGTTTGTCTGTCATAGTCTGATATTTTTCTTTATAGTAAATGCAATACAGTTTTTTATCTGTTCAAATAATTGCATAGGCATTAAACACAATTCTAAGATGCACAAGTTTCGAAGAATGGGAAACAAATTTGAGTACAATATGATTTTGCAGACTGTTTTTAATGGGTCGGTGTATATGTATACTTATTTAGAAAGATTTCAACAAATTCCTGGAACTATAAGCTTTTTAAAGTTTAGTAAACTTGCATGGATCTGATTAAAACGTGAGAGTAATGAATGTTGACATAAAATTGCCGCGTGCAATTTACGCTAAAATTTAACATTTAGTAGGTGTTTTACTAATTCTCTTTTCGAAAAGTTGGCGAGTCTGGAATGTTAGTGGGGGAAAAAATTTAAAGTATAATTAAAACATTAAACGTGGGAATATAACGACTGTCGTGATGGCGAACGCAGGTGGCTTGAGTCGGGAAGCTGTTTCTGTGATTCTGAAGCGATTTGACTTACTTCGAACCACAAACGTCTACAGTAGAAGGCTGCGGCCTTTGATTTGACAACCCTGCCAAAAGTTCGTTTAGATAGTGCTTTGAGATTTCCTACGGCAATTTCTATTCCTGTGATTCGTTTGTCTTCCTACGTACTGACGAATCAGAACAAGCCTTTGTCGGAGCTCTATTAAGGATGTTCAGGTGCGTTTAATATCAACATTTTATATTTTTACGAAATATTATTAGTTCTGTAGACAATATTTGACAGTACAGTTCCCTCTTACGAAACAATTTTAGCTCGCATAGTTTTCTCATAACGGTGCGTCAAAGTCGAATTTTGCACGTGAACACTGCCATACAAATAGTGAAAACCAGATGACCTAATTAAACGAAATAATTCACAGTTAAATAGGATGCCTTTGGTTACGTAACATAGTATTAGATATATTAACAGCGAAAAATTTTTATATTTTAAAACACTGCTGAATTTGCTACTTTTTTCATGTAGGCCTACTTTTGTGTTTTTTTTTATGTTCAAAATATTACGTTGTGGGTTTCTAAATGTTTTATTACGTAGCTCATGGGATGTCAGTTAACCGTGAATTATTTCATTCATGTAAGTCAGTTGGTTTTCATTATTTACATGGCAGCGTAGCATGCAAAATTTAACTTTTGACGCACTGTTATGAGAAAACTATGTGAGCCAAAATTGTTTCGTAAGAAAAAAAAACAGTACTCAGAAGTATCGTCTACAAAACTAACACTATTTCATGAAGACATAAAATTATGATTTCATACAGCTTAAACATCCTTAAAACGACCATTGTAGGCGGGGTTACTACTTGGAAGGTCGTCGCATTCTACCAGAGACGGCTTCGTTCAGACACGAAAAGCGAGTGTACACCGCCGCCTTGCCTCCCTTCGTCTCAGTGGGCGGTATGCTGGAGAAACAATGCGGCCTCCTCGGAACACTTCGGCCACTTACAGCGCTGTTCGACTTTTTCCCCCCATGTGCGGTACGAGTCCTTGGCTGTTTAACTCGTCGCCCCGCATCTCTTCTCTTCGCGTGACAACCAGGAAGCAGTGCTTCTTTTCAATTCTCTTGACTTGTCTTGTTTTCGCTTCGCACTGGTGAGCATACACATTAACTGTAGGAACCATAGTACACATTAATACCAACATTTTTAAAGAACGAAATAAAATATGCTTTTACATTGCAAAACCATATTTCCGTGAATTTACGGCCAAGCATCCGTAAACTGGCAATGGGTACAATTTATATCAACCAAAAAATATGAAAACCACTTCCATATAGGCCTAAACAGTACTTTTCCTGAAAATATTTCCGTGAATATTTTTAACAGCGCACGGTTAGAAGTCAGTGGATAATCGAGTGTAGTTGAAACGAATTCTGAAAACGTCCGTTTTAGCCATTTTCATATCCTAGAAATCATACAATAAATGTAAGGTAAGTGGAATTTACGCCTTTGTCGACAACGAGGTCATTAATAACTTGACACAACTTGACACAATGACAGTAACTGGGAGAGGAATTAGCCTTGGCCTGTTTTAAGGAACCATCACAGCATTCGCCTAGAGCAATTACGGGAAACCACGGAAAGTCGGAATCAGGACAGTTTGAACCGGGGATCGGACGCGGGTCCTCCCGAATGCAAGTCCAAAGGTTGCGCCACCTCGCTCGGCAGTACAAGAAAAGGAAATGAAAACTTGTCAGACGTGTACCGTACTTTAGACGTCACCACGTAGATACGCGTGCTTGTCGAGTGTTTTTTTAAATAAATATTTTTTCTGACGATACAGCTTGTGACGACGTAGTGATGTACTGAAGAACTATCAGTAGCGTATAACTACAACTGTACATGTTGATAGAAGGAACAAGCTGTTTTCAAACTTGCATTGCGAACATTACCACACAAAACAGAGACATGGCGTCTAGTGGCGTTAACAGTAATTCACAAGAGCGGCTTCCTTTTCATCTCATGGTTAAAACCATAACGAAAATAAGTATGAAATACATAAATATGTACCGCATGAAAAGGTACCTGAGGACCAAGGCATTACATTCCATATGCAGACTTGCGTCTGCGCGCTCGTAGGCATCTACTTGTCTCGGAGGATAGCATGAGATGAGGCCCTACAATGGAAAGGTGCCAGAATGAAAATGGTGGAGGAAACGGAACGTCCCCGAGAAAACCCGTTGACCAGCGGCTTAGTCCAGCACGATTCCTACATGCGAAAATCCGAGTCTAGCACGCCGGGAATCGGGCCCGGATCGCCTTGTATGGGACGAGTGCACTAGTCAGTGCACCCCTACGAAACTAATATTATGTAATTATTGTACAAATATGAGACTTAAATTGAACATTTAAAAAACCCCGGACTCACAGGATACTAAATTTCAAATCGATCAGACCAGTAGAATTACTCACATTTACTAAAAAAAAATTAGAAAAGAGCTGATGATCGGTTGAATATATATTCCTTGAATCATGGCTAAGAACCGTCGCGAACACGTTAGCTCGACTTGCGCAGGTGTTAATACTTATCCTACAGAAGAAACTTGGTTACGTAACTGAGTGTGATATTCGTGAACATTCTCGTAACAAGCCCGCAAACCATTCACTGACAAGAAATTAGTTAAAGGTCCGCGCTCTCGTAAACATCTCTTGGAACACTGCGCATTCATGGACGAATTTTTCTTGTCTCGCTAAAACACAACATTTGCAAGGCCAATAAAATGGCGGATATTCATTGTCATATTTCCCTAGGAATGGTTGTCAATGTTATATTTGAAACACAAACTTCGTACGCAACATCAGAAAGTAATTACTACGGGGTGATTAAAAAACATAAAAAAAACTTTAAATTATGGTATTGCATATGAAGGTAACGTATTCTCAAGAAAAAGAGCAAGGTTATTAATAGAATTTTAGCCTTACAGTTTGCGGTTGCGAGTCGGATATGGAAGGCCTGGAACTCTCGCAACATTCAGAGAGCTTGCGATGTGAAGACAACACTCAAATTGTTTAGGCATATCGATTCCTGCCAATGTGTAGAATGTCGCACACATCTTCATCACAAACATGACTATGAATACTAGCCTGAGCAAACCCAACTCCAGCAGAGGAGCTGTGAGCTCGACCACAGGCCGGCAGCGTTGCCAGACAACCATCTCAAAATTCGTGTACATAAATAAATTGAACACAACTCAACGCGCAGTAAATACATTACATGACCTTGTTTTACATACACGCCACGCTGACAACTTGACAAGATGAGTTTCCACCAATATTATGCAGAAAGTGAAACATTAAATTAAAGAAAAAACAATATTGTTCAATGTAAAAGGCACCTTTAAGACAGCATTTTTAACTTACAACGATAATCGTTAGAGCTTACTACTGCTTGATCCATGTCTTTGGCGTAATGGTCATTTATTGGATGTTTTAACTCTCACTTGTTCTTGGTGTTCTACTGGCAAATTACAGACGTATGTTGTCACAATAACCCTATTCTGATTGGTACTGTCACGCGATAGACGGGTCTTTGAGCAAATTACACGCCGCCAATAACCATGAAGCAGAGCTGTAGGCGTGCACGCAAGGCACTGAAACAAGTTAACGGAAAAATATTTTCGCCATAAATCAGTTGGTACTTTTATAGTAAAATTCCGGGCTGGATTTAACTTGGACTGGATTCATCATGGAGCGTACCTAGAGTGAACGTGGACTGAAATAATTTATGTAGTAACATTTTCGTTTCAGATAAACTTTTACACATTAACTGAACCCGTGTCACGGAATAAATAATACTATCAGAAGCGACAAGGAAAGCTATTTCATTGCTGCTATCGTACCAGCTCTCGGGGCGTACAGAAATATAAACAAATCCACGTGGAATTGAGTCATTGATTTATATAATAATTTCTGTTGCTTGTGACACTGTAATTAGTTTATATACTGAATTAAAATTTAGAATTGGTAAATCGGAAAAGTCAATGCTCAACATCAGACAGTAACTAACTCTTTCAGAAGCAATATTAAAAAGCCCTTTAACAGTTGTTATTGTACCCGCCCTCGAGGAGTACAGGAAAGTAAACAAATCCGTGAGAAATTTGATACATTGGTTTAAACATCCGTGCATTTAGAGAAATACTGTAATTGGTTTGTACATCAATTAATATGTTACTTACTTACGTGTAAATAGCCTAACAGATTTAGAAATATCGCCTACTAAACGTAAGTGTAACCAAACATCCACGACCTCTGACGCCATGACAATCCAAAGAGAAAACTAGTATAATATAGCCACGTTTTGTCGCTTCTGTTACTCCATATTTATTCTGTGCTGGTGTCACATAATTAATAATGCTGTTAATAATTAATATAATAAATTAATATAGTAATTAATGATAAATAGTGATATTAGTACACAATAAGTAATGCTATTAGTACTTATTTTTTCTGTGCTCGTGTGTAGAGGCGTCTCTTTGCGGAACATTAAAACTACTGAACAAATGACTGTCGAAAAACAAAGACGTGAACATTTGTTAAATACTTTGAATTTATTCGTCAGAATATTTATTTTGATTTATTTTGCACTTCATACTAATTTTACAACATTGAACAGTTTTATTTAGCTAGCCTAAGACGATTCTAACCTCTCACATAACCAAATAAATTATCCAATATGGCGACCGCTTCGTCTTCGTTCATTTCAGTCTAACAGGAGCTTAAAGTAAACTGGATTACTCAATCCACTCTTACTCAGTGGCGGCTCGTGTATTGTTGCCAGGTGGGGCTGCAGATAGTCGGAACTGTACATTCTTGATGAACGCGCCGTAGACCAACGACCATGAAATATATGCCGGCTAGTATATATTATGTGACCACTCAGTAGTAAGGGGCACCTGCACATCAGCGTGTCAGTGGCTGTAGAGTCAACCAGCGCACAACCTTGTACAGCTCTAGGCAACTGCAGCCCTACCTGGCAACAACCCACGAGCCGCCACTGCTCTTATTTGAGTACAGTAGGAACGTGTTTAAAGTAAAATTTGAATCAAGATTATTCAGTCCACCTCTAGTTCAAACAGGATTGTGCTGTTACTCTAAACGTTCCCAAAGTGGCTGTATTAAGCGTAAACAGTATGATAAATTATAAATGTTTATTTTATTTTAAAAGTGAGCATTCCTCACATATTCCACCGAGTCTTTCATTCCACTTGAGTGAAATTCCACACATTTGCACAACACTGCGTATTTGCTGTGCAGGGCGTTGTGTGTGTGTGTGTGTTTGTCAGTGTGTACGCGATGGCCAGAGCGGCGTGGCATATCGCTTGGCGGCAGACAACTGGCTGGTCGATATCACGTCTGGCGAAGATCACAGGCGCCGACCGGTTTTTGGCAACAGGCCCAGCGTGTGCGACACGCCCACTCGTGTCTCTCCACACCCCTCCCCCTTCCTCTATGTAGCAGAGAAAACATAGCCTTGCAACGGAATATTTAGGAATACAGAAGTGAAATATCTCGTAGGACGGCGATCTTAGTCACTGTACGCCAGCACAATGGTTTCGCTGGCCAGAAACTTGGCGGAAACACCGACCGCTATCAGCATAAGGCGGCTGCCCTACTAGCTGGCAACCAGGTCACTAGGAAACTTGCCGTAACATGCAGAGCCAAAAAGGCGGTCGACCGCCTCTAGCAGCCAATAAGCGACGAAGTTCGCCCGTATCAAATAAGCCGCCACATTATTTCACGTCTGTGGTACTACAGTATTGCCAGAAAGTTTAGAAGCACGCCTACAAAATCACACACTTAAAAAAGTAATGTAAAGAATTTCAGTGATAACATTTATATAGAATGTACTTACAATAAAGTGTGCATGGTTTAGTAGCCCTGTAGCACTCAATGATCCTCTTCGGCATGGAGTCGATAAGCTTCACACACCCCTCCTTGGAAATGTTCTGCCAAATCTGCGCCAACATAAATTTCAGCTCGGTCTTATTCTTAGGTTTTTGCTGGCCATGGGATAGCCTCAATATCTTGCTCAGAAAACCAGGCCTTAGTGTAACAAGACGTGTAACATGGATTCATTGTCTTGCTGGTAGATAACATTTTCACCAAGAAAGTTTCAAACCGACGGTAGCATGACTTCCTCCGCTGTTTTGCAGTATGTTACGCTATTCATAGTCCCTTCAACAAAAGAAAGCTCCCCTGGACTCTCAGATGTGATAGAACCCCAGATCATCACGGCCTTACCACCAGCCTGAACTGCCGGAGTCACACAAGCAGGCAAAAATGTTTCAGCCTTCGTACGTCGGACTCTGATTCTGCGTCTTGGAAATATTTAAATCTGCTTTCGTCGGAAAATACAACACGCCTCCAAGCCGAGCCTTGTACCACATTTTGCGTCGCTTTTTAGCAGATCGTTTAGCAATGGTTCGCGAAGTGCATAGAATGAATTCATACCTGCTTGTCGAAGCCGTAGTAGACACAGAAATATTGAAATTTTTGTCATCTTCTCTTCACAACTGATAATAAATCACTAGCACTTGCATTTAGATTTTTGCGACTCATAATTACAAGCTTGCGATCTTGACGAGGCGACGTTTTGTGCGGTCTGCAACTTCGTGGAGCGTTAATGACGGTGCCAGCTTCATTACAATGTCTCAACTGTGCTCTCCACACATGTTTTAGTCACGTGTAGTTTATATGCTATTGTTCGGTAAGACTTGCCGCACTTGTGCGTACATATCAATCATTTGCCACTTGGTATTAGTAAACACATGTGGTCGCCCCATTTCCGCAGAATTCACGTGAACAAAACAGTGAAATGTGTAGCTAGGTTATTCATCCTGCTGTGACATGACAATAACAGCACAAGCTATTGCTAGGGACTCTGTTTTTTAGCGAAAAGAATTTAGCCCAGTTTGTTTTAGTGCCTTACGTACACAACTGCAATTGAAGAGCCGTATCTCATTTGACTGAGCCAATTATAAAAACTTTCCCGCAACACCACACGTCTGTGATTTGCCGGTAGAATCTCAAGGCTTGTGACTGTTAAAATATCCAATCGCTGACCACGAAGCAGAACTGCAGCTGCGCATGCAAGGCACGGAAACCAAGTGAGGCTAAATTCTTTTCGCGCGCAGCTGAATTGTAACAAACAAGGCAAGCATAAAATAAATATGTAGTTAGAAAAGGTCTCAGTGTTGTCAGTCGAGAGTTATCATGGAACGAAAATAACCAATTTTGCTCGTGAATTTCATGAGAACATATATTTCTGCGTAAAACGTTGAAAGGGTAGGGAATTTTTCACACATGTTGACTATTTTCATGATCGCTATGCCATAACAAAACTACAGTAAAAATTTCATAGCCACAGGAATAGCCGTTTTTGAGAAAAGTAATTTTTTATTCTGGGAAAAAAAAAAAGTATTTGTTACCGATTCTTTAAAAAAAAAAAAAACTATCCCCAAACCTTTTGGACGTAGCGCAGTGAAATTATAGTTGCAAACCGATAGTACAATGCCGTAAAAATTGACTGAATTGCAGTTAATTTAAGGCCACATTCAGGTATCACAAAATGTAGGCCTGTCCCTAAACTTTTTGGCAACACTGTATTTAGTCTGTGGCTTTGCTGAGTTCTGCTCGCGCCATAAAAGAAACCTGTGACGAACGCCATGCTGTACTTCTTTCAACAGCGAAGTTGCCGAACTTTGCATTTCTGGAACCCAGATTCACGCTAATTTAAATTGTATATAATTAAACTGCTTTTTTGTGTACTTAACCATATGCCTAATTCTTTGGCGTATGGATACCTAGAAGCTTAGAAAAAGTCCCAACCTTCAAATCCAACCAGTGGAATTCAAGATGGCGACTGTTTCGACAGAGACCTAAATGTGTGACTTGTGTCGTTTTTCTTTGGAACATAATTTGAATTGCGCGCCAGTCCGCCATTGTGGGAAGAAACTAGTGCAAAAAAGATGGCGTCGGTTTGTTGGTAAGCTCGACTAAGGTTATTTCTACTACAGGTTAGAAAGATCAATGTTATAAGTTTGGCACAGGGAAAATTTCTGCCACTTGAGCGCTGGTATCGCTAATGCACCAAACTGACCAATCACAGAGCTTTCCTGAATTTTAAGTTTCATTAAGTTGATAATTTAAAACGCGAAATTGGTTTCTTTTCACTTTAAAACTAAATTGAATGA